>JAGFNQ010002074.1:0-44712 GCA_024364735.1 Boesenbergia rotunda | reverse complement strand
CCACAGCTACCAAGATCGTAACAAAGAGAGTTTACAAGGTTTCGGGGATAACTTGCCCTACTCCTTGGCGTGCCCTTAAGGTGGGCGATCCCTTAATCGTCGGCAGATCAACAGCCCCGGTGATCACCGGATATAAAGCAACCTCCTTCTCGGTGGAGAAACCTCTCCACAGCGTTTCAATCAGATAAATGTTTAAGCTCAATGAAACAACAAGAAAGATCTTACTCAAACACCCAGTAAAGAGAAGAACGCAGCAAGCTTCCCTGAGCTCCACCCAGTGGCGATCTCACGCAAGAACCCTTCTTCGTGTCTTCCCACTGTCGGACTCCAAGCCTCTCGTTCTCTCCTCAAGTGCTCGAGTAATGGATGATTGCTTCTCGATAGCTTGCTCAGAATGATGGAAACTTCAAGAACACAGCAAGCTTAATGTGGAGAACTCAAGGTACAGGAACTCAAGAACACTAGCTGTAAGCTTTCGAATGCTTCTCTATTTCTTTGCTTCCACCAAGCTGTCTCCCGTTCCTTTTTGTTTCTCCGCCAAGCATCAAGTGACCTCATCTCCAGCAGCCTCCAGCTGCCTCACTGCCAATGCCAGCTACACTGAACCCTTACTGAACTTCCTGAGCTCCCTCAGCCAAGCTTCAGTCAGCGGCTTCAGTCCTGCAGCTCCAGCCGTTGCAACCTGAGTGGAGAAATGGACAAACCTGCTCCAAGGAAAGTCCCCTTTGACTTCTCCTTGAGTGTTTGAATCCTCCCCTATCACCTGCAGCTTAGTCTGAATATTAGAGCAGTATATCACACAGTAAATCAAGTATCAAAGGCAACCATCAGCGAATCGGATACGGTCAGACGCGATCAGAGCGTCTGACAGTGCAATTTGAATTAAAGTGATCGGTCACCCAACCGATCAGAGCGACTCCTGATCGGTCACCGGACCAATCAGGCTAGGTCCAGACCGATCAGGCTAGCGCCTGATCGGTCCCCAACGCTCAATCAAAAATCGCGATTTCTTTGTGACTTCTCCTGGATCGATCACCGGACCGATCCCAGGTTGTGGATCGATCACCCGAACGATCCACCCCTTTCTTGGGTGATTTCTGAGCTTCGCAGTCCAGACCTCCTGATCGGTCATCAGACCGATCAGGCAGCCTCCTGATCGGTCACCAGACCGATCAGATCATGACCAGACCGATCAGGCTAGAGCCTGATCTATCATAGTGAGGAACCTGCGATGCTGGATCGTTCTCCGGAACGATCTGCACAGTGACCCTGATCGGTCATCAGACCGATCAGGTTCAGATCAGCAAGAGAACTCAACCTCAACTATTCGCTCCTTGATCGGTCACCCGAACGATCAGGAGCCAAGCAGTAGATGAAACACACACTCCCTGATCGGTCACCGGATCGATCAGGAGCAGTACAGTAGGTTCCCAACCTCACTGTATGCTCCCTGATCGGTCACCAGACCTATCAGTCATTGTTAGATCGGTCACCAGACCGATCCACAACAGGGCAGCGTGCCAGCTTCCCTGACCGATCACCAGACCGATCCAGGGACGTAAACTTAGCCCTCCAAGCTAAGTTCTCTTTCACCTTAGCCTTCCAAGCCAAGGATTTTTCACCTAACCTTCCAAGTTGGGAATTTGCACCTAACCCTCCAAGTTAGGACTTTTCACCTAGCCCTCCAAGCTAGGACTTTTCACCTAGCCCTCCAAGCTAGGACTTTTCACCCAACTCTTCCGGATTAGGACTTTCCTAGCTCTCCAAGCTAGGACCTGACCCTCCAAGCCAGGACTTTTTCACCTAATTCTCCAGGATGGGAATTTGCACCTAACCCTCTGATAAGTGTCATTTTGTTGATCATTTTATATGTTTAAATCCGTGTTTGACATATATTTTACTTGTGTAATTGTGGATTTGGCCTAGGTTCTAGGATTTGTATCCTTTTTGGACTTAATTGCAAATTTGGTTAAATTGAGTTGATTTGTCACTAAATTTTTGATCTACTTTGTAGGCTTGAAGGGATCATGGACCTAGGTCAGTTGGGTCAAGTTGAGTCAAAAGTGGACTAGATCAAGTGATCAAGGTGACTCATTTGGACCGTCCGATGCAAGAACGGTTAGATCTAGACCATCTGAGAACTTCTGATCAATCCGAGCTGGGTTAAGGCTAATCAAGTGATCAGATCAAGATCTGAGAGTTTCAGCCTAATCGGAGATCATCTAGCCGTTGGATCACGATCAGAGTGATCTAGACCATCCATTTCAAACATCAGCTTGATCTGAGCCATCCGCTATAGATCTGGCAGATCCGAGCTACCCGAGGATGATCCTGACCTCTGATCAAGATCTGGAAATTTTGAATCAAATCGGACGAGGATCCACCGTTGGATGAAGCGGGATTAATCTCAGCCGTTCAAATTAAATGGGTTAAGTTTAAATCGGAAATTCCCTCGGCAGATCTGGTGTCGCGACTTCATTCCCTTCCACAGTTTTTCAGCTCGTTCTCTTTGATTTTGGCATCGTTTTCCTTCAAATTTCTTCCATTAGAGGCGTGACCGAATCGATCACAACCTTGGAGCAAGATCTGAATCTTTGGAAGAGCTTCCAATGGAGAATTAATCACTGATTTGCAGCTGTGCGCAATTCTGCGATCAGATCTGAAGTTGGAGTGATTTTCCAGCGATTTGCGAGTTTAAGGGTTCTTGGCTTGCCTTTGAGTGACGATCAAGGTGGTTTTGAATCAAGGAATGATCGAGGATTAGTTGTAATCGCATTTTCTTTCGTTTTCCTAGCTGTAATTTCAGTTTCAACAAAGTAGTTTCTGTTCTGTCTTGTATCAGCCATTTCATTTTCGTTTCTGAATTTCTCTAGCTTAAATCAGTTTCCATTCTGCAAGTAGATTAGTTAGGAGTTTGTTTAGCAAACAATACCTGCAATTTCAGTTCAATTATAGTTTTAATCTGTGCGTATCAGTTGTTCAATTGAAGTATCAGTGGTTGTTCTGAAATCTGTTTTGTTTCTGATTTAGTACCAATTGCTACTGTTTTTGGTTTCTTAATGGTTTCTGCCTTATTTAGAGTCTAAGTTCAGCATTTTAATTAGCTAGTTTGTTTGTGTAATGAACAATTCAAGTCAGATCAGATTGTTTCGAGGTGAATCATGTCTGTAATTCTGTTTAAGCTGCGCACCAATTCTGTTCTTTGAGTATAAGTGTTAATTTTCAGTCCTGAGTTTCATACCAAGTTAGGTTAGCTTTATTTTCTGAATTTAGTTGTAGATATCTCGTTTACAAAGCATTTGAATCCTATTTCTGCATTTATTTTCGATTGCCGCATGTAAGTTCTGTTTCTGCAACCTGCAATTTAACTTTCTGCAATTCAGTTCATGTCTGAAAACTGCAGCTTGTAGTTTCTGGAATTAGAGTCAAGCTTACACTAGTTTTTCATAACCCAACCTGCTCTATTGCTTTGCATTAGGTTAGAGCTCTCATTCCTGAAATTCTTCTTCCATATTCTGAATCTGATTTCCATTTCTGAATTCTGCACTTACTTTTCTGAATTCATGCTTCCAAAAGCTTCTTTAAGTTCATTTCGGAATTTTTGCTGCATTCAAGTCTGACTTCTTGCCTTAATTCATGATTAGCATTTCACTATGAGCTAGTTTTCCAAGCTAAAGTGGTTTAGTTTCAATTCGGAATTTTCAATCACAGAATTGGTACTTAGTATCATTTTGGCACTTTGATTTCTTCCATTCCTTGTGTATCAAGTGTCTCTTATTCATTTGCTTTGCATTGAGCTAGCATCAGATATCAGATTGTGTTCCCAAATTCGATTAAATGAAATTGTTTGATTAGGTCTCCATTGGGTAAGTCCTTGATTGCTATTACCTTGTCTAGTTTACTTAGTTAATTTTGTTTTTTTTTACCTTTTCATTACTTTCTATTGCATTTTCTTGTCCATTCGAAACCAAAACCCACATTCTATTTGAAACCCAAAAACATTGACGACAAATAAACTCGAGCACGAATCATACAAACTTGAACTAGCCCTTGGAAAAATACGACCTGTGGCCCCTTTACTACGCTTTTCTTCTTTGATTGCAAAAAGGGTTTCCAGTTATTCATTCACATCTAAATTTGAGGCCCACATTCGTGACACATAGATTGGGTCCATCAAATTTTTGGCGCCGTTGCCGGGGAAACATACTAGTTGAGTTGTTTGATTTTTGCTTGTGTACTCATTTCATATTTTTCTTGATCCATTTTTCTTACACTTACTGCTATATTCTGTGATTTGATTTTATTTGTTTCATCTTTCTCTATACTTGTACTGCGATTTGTTCTTGTTTTTCATGACCAGGTCTACAGGTGGTAATCTTGAAGATTTTGACCCTGAGATTGAGAGGACTTTCAGAGCTAGGAGGAGCCAGCTCAGTGTTTCAGAGGCTTTTGATATTATTCCTTCTAAGTCTATTCCAGCCTATTCAGTTGATCAGATGGCAGACCACCAGAAGACCATGAAAGAACTAGCAGCACCAGATGCTTCATTCCAGTACTCTAGTATTGCCTATCCAGAGCTGGGTGGAGATTTTGAGCTCAGATCTGGACTCATCCATATTTTGCCTAAATTTTAAGGTTTATCCGGAGAGGATCCAAATAGACACCTGCATGAATTCCATGTTGTTTGCTCCACTATGAAGCCTCAGGGCATTTCAGAGGAAGACATCAAACTGAGGGCTTTTCCATTTTCTTTGACTGGAGCAGCTAAGGACTGGTTTTATTACTTACCTACTGGGCATGTGTCTAGTTGGATTTCCATGAAGAAGGCTTTCTTAGAAAATATTTTCCAGCCTCCAGAACAGCAATTATCAGAAAAAGTATTTGTGGCATTCAGCAGATAGTGGGAGAGACACTCTATGACTACTGGGAGAGATTCAACAAGCTGTGCTCCAGTTGCCCCCAGCATCAGATTAGTGAGCAGCTCCTCATCCAGTATTTTTATGAAGGATTATTACAGATGGATAGGATTTTGATTGATGCAGCAGCTGGAGGGGCTTTAGTTAACAAAACACCACATCAAGCTAGGGAGCTTATTTCAAATATGGCAGAAAATTCTCAGCAATTTGGAAGTAGAGCATTATCTACTAGAGGGGTTAATGAAGTTCAAGGGGTTCTAATGATCAGAAGGAGATAAGAATGCATTGGTAGAGATCACATCATTTTAAGCAATTGATCTAATTTGCAATAAAATTCAACTCCTTCAGCACCTCCACAATCAAATCAAATGGTGATGAGTGTATGTGGTATTTGTTCTAGCAAGGAACACACTTCAGATTTATGTCCCAACCTACAACAAGATGAGTCAGTAGCAGCTTTGGTTAGGGGACAATTTCAAGCTAGGAACAATCCATACTCTCCTACTTACAACCCCGGGTGGAGGGATCATCCAAACTTGAATTATGGGAATTCTTTTTGCCAACAAGGCCCACCACAACAACAATCACAGCAACCACAACAAATGTTTCAGCAAGGGCAGCAGCAACCACAACAATCACAGCCACAAAATCAGCAAATTCAGCCCCTAAATCAGCCTTTCCAACAACAATTTCAGCAGCCATTTCAAGGGTTTCAACAAGGTTTTCAAGGGAATCTGAGTTATCAACAGCCGTATCAACCTCCACAGCAACAAGCTCAACAACCGCAGCAAAATTTCCAGCCTTGGAACTCAAGTTTTCAGCCCCAAAACCAAGGATTTCAGCCCAACCAATTTCAGCCCTCACCACAACAAGTTCCTTTTCAAAATTAGAATTTTCAAGGGTATAATTCTCAACAAAATTCCTCAACATTCCAGCATTCTTCTCAGCCTTTCCAACAGCAATATCAGCCATCATTTCAGCCCCAACAGTCCCAAATCCAACAAACACAACAAGGAAATCTTTTTGCCGCTATACAAAATCTTGAAAGGCAAATTGGGCAAATAGCTAAAGACTTAAATCAAAGCAAAGCTCAAGGATCAAGTCTACTACCTTCCCAAGCTGTTCCTAACCCTAAGGGGAATGTTAGCGCAATTTATTTGAGAAGTGGGAAGGTTGCATCAACTCCAAATGACCCAAGAGCTGAATTTTCAGAAAACAGGGCAGCATCTTCATTTCCAGCCCAAATCAGTGCCGAAACCACTCCAATTTCAGTGGATACCACCCCTAGCTCGTGCCCAACTTCTTCATCTAGCAATCCTCCAATTTTGGTGGAAAACGAAGCACAAATCAGTGGCGAGACAGATTTTACAGCAGCTCCAAAAACAGGGCAGCAACTCAAAAATCAGCCCCACCCATTTCGGTTCATGAGGAGGAAGTTCCTATTCCTTTGCCTTTTCCAAATGGGAGAACTCCAACCAGAAGACAAGGGGAAGAGGAGAAAGCAAAAGAGTACAATGAATTGGTAAAACTTTTTAGTAAAGTTGAAATTAATGTACCCTTGCTGACAATGATTAAACAGGTTCCTAAATATGCAAAATTTTTGAAAGATCTTTGTGTTAACAAGAGGAAGCTTAAGGAGAATGAAATGGTCAGCATGGGGAAGAATGTTTCATCACTCATCCATGCCATACCTCAGAAATGCGAAGACCCTGGCATGTTCACTGTATCTTGTGAGATAGGAAGCACCACGCTACATGATGCCATGCTTGATTTAGGAGCTTCTATTAATGTCATGCCCAGGACAGTCTTCCAGATGCTTGGCATTGGACCTCTACAGCCCACTGGAGTTGTGATTCAGTTAGCAGACCGGAGTCAGACCCGCCCGGCAGGAGTTATTGAAGATGTGTTGGTTAAAGTGAAAGAATTGATTTTCCCTGCGGACTTCTACATCCTAGACATGGAGGGAGAGTACCTTGCACGTAGATCCCCACTTATCCTCGGAAGGCCTTTTCTGAAGACTGCAAGAACTAAAATTGATGTATATGCTGGCACCCTTTCGATGGAGGTGGGAGACACAGTGGTCCAGTTTAGCATTTTTGATGCCATGAAGGACCCTAAGGGAAATCGTTCTATTCTGAGCATAGACACCGTAGATGAGACTGTTGAGGCACAGACCATTGCTGATGATGGTATATTTGACATAGTGGGAGGAGAGTTGGTTTCAGAGGAGGATTCATCTGATTTTTCTTGTTTGTATTTTGTGATGATATTGTTTTTGATAGCCCTATTCTTTTTAATGATGTTGTTGCAGAGATTACTCAGGAGGCATGCACAGGAGATTATTCTATAGGTGTAGGGGATTGCACAGAGCCCCAGGGACCACCACCATTTCAGAAAGTGTAGGGACTTGCATAATTGGAGCAAGTACCCAAGGATCACCTATTCTAGTTGATTTTCACCAGATTTTGAGCCAGAGTTGGAGGTATTTCTTGTAGACCCAGTAGACATTTTTCATCAGATCAGGTAAGTATTTCTTCTTTTCCTTTAGAAAATTTCAGGGAGATGTCTAGATTTGCATGTGAAAATATCTTGATTCATCATTTGTGAAAAATAATTGTGAAAATTCTTTAGAGGTACCCAGGCTTGATTTTATGCATTGTTATGATATTCTGAGACAGATTATGCTAAAATTGATTTTGAAAAATTTTTAGAGCCTGAAATTGAAATTGTTTATTGTGAAGAATCTCTGGCTATCTCTTATGCTGAAATTGAATGTGAAAAACTTTAGAGGTACCTGAGATTGATTTATTGACTGTGGAATTTTCTTGATATATCTATGTAGAATATGCTTGTGAAAAATTTATTGAGGTACCCAAAATTGACTTTATTGGATGTGATGCATTTTTAGATACATTTATGTAGAGATTGATGATATTGCATTTTATCTTACCCTGCACGCTTGAGGAAGGTTTTACATGGTTTTGCAGGGTCCCAGAGATTTCTTGAGTGGGTACTACATCTAGACAGTCTACAACCACCTGGAAGATTTTTCAGAAAGAATAAAGAGGGAGGAGATGAACTTGCTTTAACTTATAACACTCCACCTCAGAAGTGGCTATTGTATTTAAATCATCTTCGGCCACCTGGACATTTTATTGTGAAGAATAAGTGTGGGGGAGTGATGCAAAATAAAATTGAGCAAATGAAGGAAATTGTTTTAGCTACTCCTACTCCTCCCCTACCGAGATGGAGATTATTCCTCGATAGACTCCGACCGCCAGAAATAAAAGGGAGTTTACTTTTTCTTGCATTTTCTTTCATTGCCATTTTCCTCTTTATGCTTGCTAGAAGTAGAATTTTCTTTTGAAATAAATTCTTGCTAATAAATGCATGAGTAGAGTAGAATTAATAAATAGGCATTATAAATGCCATTTTATGTCTTTTGACATTTTTTTCTTCATGAGTAGGAATAAATGTATCCCTTTAGGTTATTTTCATAACATTTTAGAGTCTTTTGAAAATAAATTAAATTTGGTTGTTAAAACTTAGGGTTTGAGCTCATGGATGAAATCTTGGATGCTTGAGTACTACTTGGCCATGGATTCTTGATTGAGGACTTGAGATGAATTATTTTTACCTAGTGAGGGTTAGCCTTATTTTTTTTTGTGAAACATACATGTGATTGTACTCTAGAACTTGCTTAGGTTCTTTCAAAATCATATTTCAATGTTTAGATCACTTCTATAGAGGCTAATAAATTTGTTTACCTTTCCATGTCAATTTTTGGCAAAAATCATGTTCATCCTATTTTCTTTCCTTATTTCCTATTCCTAACCATGCTTTCTAGGGACTTGATTGTTTGGAGATGTTCTTTGATGTTATTTTGCCCGAGACGGACAAAAGATTAAGTGTGGGGGAGTGGATAGTGTGATGGAAACATTTGAAAAAAAAAAATTCATTTCATTGTTGAGTTGAAGTCAAAAATTGCCAATTGGAGTGGAGTTTGGTATCAAGTTTAATGAGAATTCAGTTGTGAATTGGAGGTGAAGTAATCTTGAAAAGAAAAAAATCTGTAATAGAAGAAATGGCACACGAAAAAAAAAACAGAAAAAAAAAGAAAAAAAGAAAAAAAAATGTGCCATGGAAAAGTTTGAAAGCAATGAAGTTTGTAGCACTTGGGAAGTAGGAATTATGGAAGCTTAAATTGGAAACACTTTGCTGAAGTTTGGATTGAAGTTGTAAAGTTTGAATTGAGCAGAAATATGTGCAAAAATCTGAACCAAAGTGGAACAAGTGAAGAAGAAGGAAGAAAATCTGTGCCTAGGGAAGTTTTGTATCAATTTGCAATTGAAATTGGGTTTCTTAGGCTATGAATCAAGGAATTATGTCATAGATGTATCAAAAGTGAGGAGAACATTAGCTGATGGACAGAATTGAAAAAAATATAGCTGCTGAGATTTCAGATCAGATTTTAAAAAAAAAGTTATGAAAAAAAAAGAGCTGGAAATTAAAGGGAAATACATTGAATCTTTTTAGCAAATCGATTGGGATACAAGCTGACATCAATCAGCTTGTTGGAACTTCATTCGGTACAGATTCTGGAGTTGCAAAACTGTGAAGAGCTAGAAAAAAACTGATTGAATGCAGAAATAAAGTAAATGCAGAGTAAAGTTGGCAAGTAATAATTCAAGCAAAGCTCACGGCATTGTAGGATTGGAAATAATTGGAGATGAATTTGGAGAGCTAAGTACTTCAGCACTGAACGAAATGAAGAACAAAAATGGAAGTCAGCAGTTTGAAAAAAAAACAGAAAAAAAAGAAAACAGTTTGAGAAAGGAGAAGAAGCAAGTTGGCACATTGAAGTTTCGGCACCAACAATTAATGAAAATACTCTCCTCCAAATTGAAGATTTGCTCTATTACATTCTGATGTCAGTAGAGAGGAAGAAAGAAAGAGGAAATTTCAGAAAAGAAAAGATATGAAATAAGTTGGCACACAACAAGAAGAAATTGGCACAAAGGCATTATGGAATTCTTTTCATAAGATTTTTGAAGGGCATTGCAAAGCATCACTTCATCACACTTTGACTACATTATATGGACTGAAAGGAGGGCAAAAATGCATCAAGAATATCCTTGAACATCCAAGTCTTCCATTTCATTCAAATTAGCTATTTACTTTGCTTTTATTCCATTTCTACCATTCCCTATGTCTTCCACTTTTGAATAAGTTTTTATAGATGATTGATTCTAATCTTGGATAATGGTAGAGAGTAGATAATAAGCAAGCTTATGGTAGTGCAAGAAGCATGTGTGCAAGAGTGAGCTCCATTTTCATCATGTATCTAGAATTTAGGAAGAGAGCCACCAAAAGTTTCCCTTGAGAGGTTTAGTGAGGGAAATTCATCTCAATGAATCATAAAGGTTGAATTGGTTAAGTTGTTGATTTAAGGACAAGATACTAATCTATAGAGTTTAGATTTTTGAGAATTGACAACCCTAGGTAATTTCTTTTCAATTGCTTCTACTCATGTTTGGGAATAACCTAGGGGATACATATTTAGTACTTTTCGCGAGACGCTCAAGCTTAAGTGTGGGGGAGTTGATAAGTGTCATTTTGTTGATCATTTTATATGTTTAAATCCGTGTTTGACATATATTTTACTTGTGTAATTGTGGATTTGGCCTAGGTTCTAGGATTTGTATCCTTTTTGGACTTAATTGCAAATTTGGTTAAATTGAGTTGATTTGTCACTAAATTTTTGATCTACTCTTGTAGGCTTGAAGGGATCATGGACCTAGGTCAGGTTGGGTCAAATGTTGAGTCAAAAGTGGACTAGATCAAGTGATCAAGGATTGACTCATTTGGACCGTCCGATGCAAGAACGGTTAGATCTAGACCATCTGAGAACTTCTGATCAATCCGAGCTGGGTTTAAGGCTAATCAAGTGATCAGATCAAGATCTGAAAGTTTCAGCCTAATCGGAGATCATCTAGCCGTTGGATCACGATCAGAGTGATCTAGACCATCCATTTCAAACATCAGCTTGATCTGAGCCATCCGCTATAGATCTGGCAGATCCGAGCTACCCCGAGGATGATCCTGACCTCTGATCAAGATCTGGAAATTTTGAATCAAATCGGACGAGGATCCACCGTTGGATGAAGCGGGATTAATCTCAGCCGTTCAAATTAAATGGGTTAAGTTTAAATCGGAAATTCCCTCGGCAGATCTGGTGTCGCGACTTCATTTCCCTTCCACAGTTTTTCAGCTCGTTCTCTTTGATTTTGGCATCGTTTTCCTTCAAATTTCTTCCATTAGAGGCGTGACCGAATCGATCACAACCTTGGAGCAAGATCTGAATCTTTGGAAGAGCTTCCAATGGAGAATTAATCACTGATTTGCAGCTGTGTGCAATTCTGCGATCAGATCTGAAGTTGGAGTGATTTTCCAGCGATTTGCGAGTTTAAGGGTTCTTGGCTTGCCCTTGAGTGACGATCAAGGTGGTTTTGAATCAAGGAATGATCGAGGATTAGTTGTAATCGCATTTTCTTTCGTTTTCCTAGCTGTAATTTCAGTTTCAACAAAGTAGTTTCTGTTCTGTCTTGTATCAGCCATTTCATTTTCGTTCCTGAATTTCTCTAGCTTAAATCAGTTTCCATTCTGCTAGTAGATTAGTTAGCGAGTTTGTTTAGCAAACAATAGCTGCAATTTCAGTTCAATTATAGTTTTAATCTGTGCGTATCAGTTGTTCAATTGAAGTATCAGTGGTTGTTCTGAAATCTGTTTTGTTTCTGATTTAGTACCAATTGCTGCTGGTTTTTCTGTTTCTTAATAGTTTCTGCCTTAATTAGATTCCAAGTTCAACATTCTTATTAGCTAGATGTTTTTGTAATGAACAATTCAAGTCAGATCAGATTGTTTCGAGGTGAATCATGTCTGTAATTCTGTTTAAGCTGCGCACCAATTCTGTTCTTTGAGTATAATTGTTAATTTTCAGTCCTGAGTTTCATACCAAGTTAGGTTAGCTTTATTTTCTGAATTTAGTTGTAGATAACTCGTTTACAAAGCATTTGAATCCTATTTCTGCATTCATTTTCGATTGCCACATGTAAGTTCTGTTTCTGCAACCGGCAATTTAACTTTCTGCAATTCAGTTCATGGCTGAAAACTGCAGCTTGCAGTTTCTGGAATTAGAGTCGAGCTTATACTAGTTTTTCATAACCCAACCTGCTCTATTGCTTTGCATTAGGTTAGAGCTCTCATACCTGAAATTCTTCTTCCATATTCTGAATCTGATTTCCATTTCTGAATTCTGCACTACTTTTCTGAATTCATGCTTCCAAAAGCTTCTTGAAGCTCATTTCGGAATTTTTGTTGCATTCAAGTCTGACTTCTTGCCTTAATTCATGATTAGCATTTCACTATGAGCTAGTTTTCCAAGCTTAAGTGGTTTAGTTTCAATTCCGAATTTTCAATCACAGAATTGGTACTTAGTATCATTTTGGCACTTTAATTTCTTCCATTCCTTGTGTATCAAGTGTCTCTTATTCATTTGCTTTGCATTGAGCTAGCATCAGATATCAGATTGTGTTCTCAGATTCGATTGAATGAAATTGTTTGATTAGGTCTCCATTGGGTAAGTCCTTGATTTCTATTACCTTGTCTAGTTTACTTAGTTAATTTTGTTTTTTTTTCCTTTTCATTTCTTTTCATTGCATTTCCTTGTCTATTCGAAACCAAAACCCACATTCTAATTGAAACCCAAAAACATTTAACGACACATAAACTCAAGCACGAATCGAACAATTTGAACTAGTCCTTGGAAAAATACGACCTGTGGCCCCTTTACTACGTTTTTCTTCTTTGATTGCAAAAAAGGGTTTCCAGCATTTTATAAATTTCTAAATTTGAGACCCACTTTCGTGACAGTCATTTTGGGTCAATCACCCTCCAAGTTAGGACTTTTCATCTAGCCCTCCAAGCTAGGACTTTTCACCCAACCTTTCTGAATTAAGACTTTTCCAACACCTAGCCCTCCAAGCTAGGACTTTTCAACACCTAACCCTCCAGGTTAGGATTTTCCAACACCTAGCCCTCCAGACTAGGATTTTCCATACCATGTCTGATCCCCGATCAGGACTTAATCATAATCAATAATCATCCACCTAAACTTAAATCGGTGTCAACACCAAAACAACAATCAGGGCCAGACTGCATCAACACTGGCAACTGACCTGGGGCTCGACTGGAGAGGGTTTTGGGAGTCCAGGAGAGCTCAGTGATAGCTGGGCAGTTGCAGATGGGTAGCTGGTGTGCTGCAGAGGAGCGTCTGGTGGCTGTGACCTGGCGATCAGTGGGCAGAGGCTTATGAGCTTGGTAGCGAAGAAGCCTCAGCAGAACTTTGATCTCTTCATCTCTTGTTGCAACAACACTCATCAATCTGATCTTGAAGCATACTCTTGAGCGTTCTGTTGTTGCTGCGACTTGAGCACTTGGAAGGTTTTGATAGCGTTGCAAGGCGATCAACAAGCAGACAAGGGAGAGCTGAGTGAAGGCTCTTGCCGAGGTTGTGCTGGGTTGTGAGTATTGCTTTGTAGACGTTTCTCCTTCGCTTGTGCTCTGTAAGTTTGCTATTTGTCTCCGTGCTTTCATTTTATATCTCTCTGTTGAGACATTGTGTGGAGAGGTTTCTCCACCGAGAAGGAGGATTTGATATCCGGATTTTCCGGGGCTTGATCTGTCGACGATCAAGGGATCGCCCACCTTACGGGCACGCCAAGGAGTAGGGGCAAGTTATCCCTGAACCTTGTATATCCTTGTGTTAGAGTTTTGGTTTGTTTTCTGCATCTCTGTTTTTCTGTTTGTATTGTTTCCGCTGCTGTTGCTAACCTTCAAGTGTAGAAAACCTAAAAGAGTTTGAAAAATCTGTGTGTGGCTACATTCACCCCCCCTCTCTAGCCATCCAAGCACCAACAAGTGGTATCAGAGCTTGGGGCTCTGTTCAAGCGGCTTAACATCCGAGAGCTAACGACGATGGCTTTGAGAGAAGGATTTAGCACCACCCGACCTCCCTTCTTCGACGGATCCGATTTTCAATATTGGAGGTCTCGCATGGAGTACTACCTCAAGACCGATATTGGAATGTGGTTCTCCGTGAAGGAAGACTTCACCCCTCCAAGAGATACGGAGGGAAAAGAGTTGGAGTCCTCACGGTGGTCGGTTGAGCAAACACGCATAGGAGAAGTCGATGCGAAGGCGGTGGTTACCTTGCAATATGGAATGAACAAGGACCAACTAATCAAAGTTAGTCCCTTTACAAGCGCAAAGGATTTATGGAACAAGCTCATCGAACTCCATGAGGGCACCCGAGACTCGAGAATAGCCAAGAGGGACTTGTTTCTTAATCAACTACAAAATCTCTTCATGAAGGAGAGTGAAACGGTAAGTGACCTTCATAGTAGATTCAAAGAAGTTCTCAACGGTCTCCACTCCATTGACTAAAGGGTCGAGAACCGCGACCTTGTGAGGTACGTTTTAAAAGCTTTTCCAAGGAACGCCTTGTGGTCATCCATCGTGGATGCCTACAAGGTTTCTAAGGATTTGTCAATTGTTAAATTGGATGATTTATTTTGTGAAATGGAGCTCCATGAAATGGCTAACAAAGGCCCCAAGGAGAAGGGGATTGCACTTGTAGCAGGGGAAAAGACCAAGAAGAAGGAGAAGAAGAAGTAGAAGAAGGAGAAGAAAGTCTCTTCATCTTCATCTTCATCCGAGTCCGAGTCCGAGTCCGAGGAGGATGGCAGCGACTCTTCTTCCTCCGAGATGACCAACTTCGTAAAAAGGATGATGAGGAAGAGTCAGCGCTACAAGGGCAAAGGTAACCCTAGTGAAGTTAAAATTGATAAAGCTAATGTTACTTGCTTTGAGTGTAGCAAGAAAGGACATTACAAGAGTGAATGTCCAAAACTCAAGAAGAAGGAGGAGAAATCAAAGAAGAAGAAGAAGGCATTGAAGGCCACATGGGATGAATCGTCCTCTAGTTCATCCGAAGAAGAGAAGGAGGAGAAGAGCACACGCCATGTAGCTCTCATGGCTATTGTGTTGATGCAGTTTTGCCCTGATTGTTGTTTTGGTGTTGACATCGATTTTAGTTTAGGTTGATTATGATTATGATTAAGTCCTGGTCGGGGATCAGGCATGATATGGAAAATCCTAACCTGAAGGGTTAGGTGTTGGAAAATCCTAGCCTGGGAGGCTAGGTGTTGGAAAATCCTAGTCTGGGAGGCTAGGTGTTGGAAAATCCTAGTCTGGAAGGTTAGGTGTTGGAAAATCCTAACCTGGAGGGTTAGATGTTGTAAAAGTCCTAATTCGGAAGGGTTGAGTGAAAAGTCCTAGCTTAGAGGGCTAGGTGAAAAGTCCTAACTTGGAGGGTTAGGTGCAAATTCCCATCCCGGAGAATTAGGTGAAAAAGTCCTGGCTTGGAGGGTCAGGTGCCTAGCTTGGAGGGCTAGGTTGGATGATGTTCTAACTCGGAAGGGTTGGGTGAAAAGTCCTAGCTTGGAGGGCTAGGTGAAAAGTCCTAACTTGGAGGGTTAGGTGCAAATTCCCAACTTGGAGGGTTAGATGGAAAAATCCTTAGCTTAGAGGGCTAAGGTGGATGAAGTCACTAGCTTGGAGGGCTAGAGTTGAGTCTCTGGATCGGTCTGGTGACCGATCAAGGACATTGGCACACTGCTCCTTAATGGATCGGTCCGGTGATCGATCCAGCTATGTCTGATCGGACTGGTGACCGATCAGGGAGCATACAGTGAGGTTGGGAACCTACTGTGTGGCTCCTGATCGGTCCAGTGACCGATCAGGGAGCAGGCTGCTTCCTCACTACCTTACTCCTGATCGGTCTGGTGACCGATCAGGGAGTGGGAAGTGAGTGAGTTCCCTTGCTGATCAAAGTCCTGGATCGGTCTGGTGACCGATCAGGGATCTTGGATCTGATTAAAAAATCACTGTTCATATGTCCTGATCGGTCTAGGTGACCGATCAGGCTTCACTCTGATCGGTCTGGTGACCGATCAGGCTTCACTCTGATCGGTCTGGTGACCGATCAGGCTTCATCCTGATCGGTCTGGTGACCGATCAGGCCTGTGTTGCCATAAGAGCTGGGAATCCCAGCACTGCAATGGATCGGTCTAGTGACCGATCCACAAATCCTGGATTGGTCTAGTGACCGATCACTTTAATTCAAATTGCACTGACAGACGTGGTCATAGCGTCTGATCACATCCGATTCGCTGATGGTTGCTTCTGATATCTGATTTACTGATTGATTTGCTGCTCTAACAGTCTGATTAAGCTGCAGGTGACAGGGGAGGATTCAAACACTCAAGGAGAGGTCAACGGAGGCTTTCCTTGGAGCAGGTTTGTCCGATTCTCCATTTCAGGTTGCAACGGCCGAGCTGCAGACTGGAGCCGAGACTGGGGCTTGACTGAGGGGATCTCAGGAAGACCAGAGAGGGCTCAGTGGTAGCTGGTGTTGGCAGCAAGATAGCTGGAGGCTATGGAGGATGTTGTCACCTGGTGCTGGGTGGAGGATCAAAAAGCGTGGAAGTGAGCTTCGTAGAAGCAGAGTTTTGAAACTTGTGTTCTTGCCGCGCCTAGTGTTCTCCACAATCTGCTTGCTTGCTGCGTTCTTGAAGCTGTCATCACTTTGAGCAAGCAATCGAGAAGCAACCAGTCTTTACTTGAGCGCTTGAAGGAGAGAACAAGTAGCTTGGAGTCCGACAGTGGGAAGACACGGAGAAGGGTTCTTGCGTGAGATCGCCACTGGGTGGAGCTCAGGGAAGCTAGCTGTGTTCTTGTCCTTGCTAAGTGGTTGAGTAAGATCTTTCTCGTAGTTTCTTTGTGCTTAAACTCTATTCTGTCTGAAACGCTGTGGAGAGATTTCTCCACCGAGAAGGAGGTTGCATTATATCCGGTGAAACCGGGGCTTGATCTGCCGACGATCAAGGGATCGCCCACCTTAAGGGCACGCCAAGGAGTAGGGGCAAGTTATCCCCGAACTTTGTAAACCCTCGTGTTAGCGTTCTTGGCAGTTGTCTTTGTATTGATCTTGTCTCTGCTTTAGCTTACTGCACTTTCAGTTTCTTTTATTTCTTCCGCTGCTGTGCTACTGATAAGTTGAGTGCAGGAAAATTGTTGATCGTAAGTGAAAAGTGATTGACTATATTCACCCCCCCTCTCTAGCCATCTCGTTTCCAACATGTGGTATCAGAGCTTGGGGCTTTGTTTACGGCTTAACATCCAAGAGTTATCAATAAGATGACTTTGAGAGAAGGTTTCTCCACCACCCGACCTCCGTTCTTTGATGGCGCCGACTTTCAGTATTGAAGATCAAAGATGGAATACTATTTGAAGATGGATATCCATACTTGGTTCGCGGTGAAGGAGGGATTCATTCCTCCTAAGGATGACGAAGGCAAAGAACTCGAGTCTTCACGGTGGACTGCCGAACAAACAAGAAAGAGTGAAGCCGACGCGAAGGCGGTTGTCACTCTACAATGTGGCATGAACAAAGATCAACTCATCAAAGTTGGTCCTTTCACAAGTGCCAAGGACCTGTGGAACAAACTCATTGAGCTTCACGAAGGCACCCGGGACTCTAGAATCGCAAAGAGGGATTTGTTCCTCAACCAACTTCAAAATCTCTCCATGAAGGAGAATGAGTCGGTAAGTGAGCTTCATAGTCGTTTCAAGGAAGTCCTCAATGGGCTTCATTCAATTGATGAAAAGGTCGAGAACCGTGACCTTGTGAGGTATGTTTTGAAAGCATTTCCAAGGAATGCTTTGTGGTCATCTATGGTGGATGCCTACAAAGTATCCAAGGACTTATCTATTGTAAAATTAGATGATTTATTTTGTGAGATGGAGTTGCATGAAATGGCTAACAAAGGCCCCAAGGAAAAGGGGATTGCCTTAGTTGCAGGGGACCGGACCAACAAGAAGAAGAAGGAGAAGGAGGTCTCATCATCTTCATCCTCTTCCGAATCCGAGTCTAATTCTGAGGAAGATGGCAGTGGCTCCTCTTCATCTGAGATGACAAACTTTGTGAGGAGGATGATGCGAAGGGATCGACGTTTCAAAAGTAGAGGTAACACCAGTGAATCTAAACTTGATAAGAATAATGCATCTTGTTTTGAGTGTGGTAGGAAAGGGCATTTCAAGAATGAATGTCCGAAGCTTAAGAAGAAGGAGGAGAAATCCAAAAGAAAAGAAGAAAAATCTAAGAAGAAGAAGAAAGCTTTGAAGGCTTCTTGGGATGAGTCATCCTCTAGTTCATCCGATGATGAAAAGGAGGAGAAGAGCACAAGGCAAGTGGCTCTCATGGCTCTTGGAGAGAAGAGCAGTGATAAATCTTCAAGCTCCGCAAACACGGCTTCATCTTCTTCGGATGATGAAGAGGTTATGATTGAAGGGGAGCATCTATCAACTTGGTTCGTTGATAGTGGATGCTCCAAACACATGACCGGGGATAGATCATTGTTTACCACACTTCACAAGAAAAGTAGAGGTAATGTATCATTTGATAACAATGGTAGACTTAAGGTCATAGGATTATGAGATATTCAAATATCCGAATGTCTTAGAATCTCAAATGTCCTTCTAGTCAAGGGGATGAAATTTAATCTCCTAAGTGTCAGTCAATTGTGTGACACGGGTTACACAATTGACTTCCAACCAAGTCAATGTCTAGTTAGACAAAATGACACCTTGGACACGGTACTAGTAGGAGCAAGAGTAGACAATATTTATCAAGTTTCATTTAAAAGTGCTACTAATGCTTTTGCTAAGTATCTCATGTCAAAAGAAGAAGAGTCCACCCTTTGGCACCGGAGGTTAGCACATGTGAACATGAAGAACATCCGGAAGTTGACCACCAAGGGACTAGTCCGAGGCTTACCAAGCATCAAGTATGAAAAAGATAAATTATGTGATGCATGTCAAATGGGTAAGCAAACAAAATCTGCACATAAAGGTAAAAGCACTGTAAGTACTTCCAATGCATTAGATTTACTTCACATGGATCTATTTGATTGTAGTACCATTATATCATTGAATGGAAGTAGATATTGCTTTGTGATTATTGATGATTTCACTAGATATACATGGACCTACTTTTTGAAATATAAGGACCAAACCTTAGATATTTTCATTTCTTTTTGTAGAAGAGTTGAAAATGAGAAATCATTAACAATTAAGACAATTAGAAGTGACCATGGAGGCGAATTTCAAAATCAAAGGTTTTTAGAATTTTGTTAAGATAAGGGTTATAGACATGAGTTCTCTACTCCTAGAACACCACAACAAAATGGTGTTGTAGAGAGGAAGAACCGTGTACTTCAAGAGGCTGCACGAAGCATGCTCAATGAGTACTTACTCCCGAGTTACTTATGGGCAGAAGCTGTAAATACAGCTTGCTATGTGCAAAACAGAGTCCTGATTCATAGGTTTTTAGGGATGACTCCCCATGAACTTTGGTTTGGAAAACCACCTACGGTTAAACATCTTAGGGTGTTTGGTTGTAAGGTGTTCATCCTAAACACCAAGGATCACCTTGGAAAGTTCACGGCAAAGGCTGATGAAGGGATACTAGTCGGGTACTCCCTCGTTAGTAAAGCCTACCGAGTCTACAACAAGAAGTCTAGATTAGTTGAAGAGTCTGCTAATGTGGTCTTTGAAGAAGTTCCAAAATCAAGTGACCAATCAGAAAATGTAGGAGGAGTTCAACTCGAACTTAGGAGACTGAGTTTGAATGAAACTCCAATTATTGTTGATGGTAATGAGTCTGATGACGGTGAACCTAGACAACCCACTGATCAGCCGGATCCTGAGGCTGAACTTGTGTCTAGTGAACCTGTTCAAGAAGCACCACCAACTCCAAGGCAAACTAGATTAGCCACTAGTCATCCCCAAGACCAAATTGTTGGAGACATCCATCAAGGCGTTAGAACTAGATCATTCTTCTGGAATGAGGCTAATGAAGTTGCTCTAATTTCCGAAATTGAACCTAGAAAAATTGATGAAGCATTAAATGATCCCGATTGGATTGTCGCAATGCAAGATGAACTAGGTCAATTCGAGAGGAGTCAAGTTTGGGACTTAGTCCCTAGAACCAAGAAGACCTCCATTATTGGAACCAAATGGGTCTTCAAGAACAAATTGAACCATAAGGGAGAAATCATTAGAAAAAAGGCACGCTTGGTAGCTAAGGGCTACAGTCAAGTTGAAGGCCTTGATTATGATGAGACTTATGCTCCCGTGGCACGATTAGAGTCCATCCGATTGATGCTAGCATTTGCAGCACATCGTGGTTTCAAATTATATCAAATGGACGTCAAATCAGCATTTCTAAATGGCTTGATTAAAGAAGAGGTCTATGTCGAACAACCTCCGGGGTTTGAGAGTACCGAATTTCCAAATCACGTGTTCAAGCTCAAAAAGGCACTTTATGGCATTAAACAAGCACCCCGGGCTTGGTATGAGCGGTTGTCGACATTCCTTGTTAAGAAGGGCTTTGTAAGAGGTCAAATAGACCCTACACTATTTCTACGAAGAGATGGTGACAATATATTTGTAGCCCAAGTATATGTCGATGACATAATTTGTGGCTCAAACAATAGGGGCTATTTAAATGAGTTCATTGGACACATGGAGAGTGAGTTTGAAATGAGTCTAGTGGGAGAATTGACTTTCTTCCTTGGACTTGAAATCAAGCAAACTCGCGATGGTATCCATGTGCACCAATCAAAGTATACACAGGAAATGCTTCGAAAATTCAATATGAGTGATTCAAAAGAGGTAACCACTCCCATGGCTACAAACACAAGATTAGACAATGATGAGAGTGGTAAACCCGTTGATCTAACTCAATATCGAAGCATGATAAGCAGCTTGCTATACCTTACAGCCAGTCGACCGGATATCCTATTTGCTGTAGGTATGTGCGCTAGGTATCAAGTCTGTGCTAAGGAATCTCACCTAATTGCTGTTAAGCGAATTTTGAGATATCTCAAGGGCACAATTGGTGTAGGTCTTTGGTATCCCCGTACCGAATCTTTTGATTTGATCGGCTATACGGATTCCGACTACGCTGGATGTAAGTTGGACCGAAAAAGCACTAGTGGGGGCTGCCAATTCTTAGGTTCGTCCTTAGTAAGTTGGTCGAGTCGGAAGCAACATTGTGTTGCTCTCTCCACTACCGAGGCAGAATATATCGCCATGGGAGAGAGTGTATCGTAATTGTTGTGGATGATTCATACCTTAGAGGACTATGGATTGAGTTACAAGGGTGTGCAAGTGTTATGTGATAACATTAGCACAATTAACTTAACCAAGAATCCAGTTCATCATTCTGGACAAAACATATTGAAGTAAGACACCACTTCATTAGGGATCATGTAGCTAGGGGGAACATCATACTCTCTCATGTAGAGTCAAAGTCAAACCTAGCTGACATTTTCACTAAACCACTTCCCGAAAATGAATTTAGTTTCCTAAGACGGGAATTGGGAATGTGTCGCGCTTCATGATTCTCAAATTGCATTCAAAATCCTTCATGATTATTTCGGAATTGTTGGGAATCAATTGGGTAACTTTGGGGACATCTCACACAAACTATAAGGTTTACCAAAATATTTTTGTTTGCTAGACATGGGATGAGATGTTAGGATCAACTCAATTTCTCAAAATGTCAATGCATCCCTTGAGAGATTGAGTTGACGAGATAATATTCATGGTGGTGACCAAGTATGGGGAAAACCATTGCATAACATATGTGTATATGGCTCTATAATCATACTTGGACATTCCAATCAAGGCAACTTGATTGGAACATTGGATTTGACTCAAACTTGAATGAATTTGCTTGATTGATTGTTGATTGAGTTTGACTCCATTTGTATGGGTCAAAGTGATTGTTGAACCTATAAGGGCCTTTGATTCTTGTTAAGGGATCATCTTTAGTCAGGAGATCATGTCCAAGTTCGATAAAGTTCATCAGATCTCGTTGGAAAGTTTAAACTGAACATTTCAGTTCGTATCAGGGATTACCAGGAACCCTGATCGGTCACCGGACTGATCAGGCATAGGGCTGATCGGTCCCTGGACCGATCTGGCTTCTTCCTGTGGTGTTCGGTCCACAGACCGATCAGTGAGGCAAGCCGTGATCTTCCCGAATTTGACTAAGTGTACTGAGCTAGCCTGGATCGGTCCCTGGACCGATCTGACACCCTATGGTGATCGGTCTACAGACCGATCAGGGAGCCCAGCAGTTTTCCTCAAGACTCTACTGATCGTGTCCTGATCGGTCAATCGACCGATCAGAAGCGCGTCTGATCGGTCACTCGACCGATCAGGTTACGCTCAGTCCGATCAGGCTGTAGCCTGATCGGTCTGAGTGCGATCAGATCGAACGGTGATCCGTTCAAACGCACTAAATTCTGGTTGGTGGACCGATCCACCAACCGATTAATTTTCGCAAAACCCTTTTCAGCGCCGAACCCTAGCGCCGAAACTCCTCATCTGCGCGACTTTGCTTGAGCAAGAGCACTCTCCTGCGTCTCTCCCACTTCGTGCGTGCGATTTGTTGCGGAGATCTCTACTGGTGTCTTTCTGTTCTCTACGAGCTCCCCACATATTCCGTCCGAGAGTTTCTTTTGCGCATGCCTCTTTCTCTCTCAACCTTGAGGAACTAGATTCTTCCTCCTTGCGCAAGCTCATCCATGGCGCCTAAGTAAGCTTTGATTTCAGTTGTTCTATCAATCTCTTCATAGATTATATGGATTTGAAGCTAACCATGGTTTTTGTTCTTGTTCTTGCTGTGGTGTCTTGATCTTTGCCGCGACCCTCTTTCTCACCTTATGATCAAAATTTTTTTTTGATCTAATGATTGGGTATCATCTTATATGATCAATTCTTGTTGTGTATGGTCGATCTTATCATTTGAATCCTGTGTCATGATCAATTCAACCCTTTAGAAAGCCTTCTAAGGGAAAGGAGGTTTTAGAGGGCAGTTCAAGAGGGAAAACTTCTTCGTCATCTACATCTTCTCAAGGGCATCCACCACCTCAACTTACTCGGTTTCAGAGTCCTGGTCTTGCTTTCAAATTCCAGTGGCACAACTTCAAGTTAATGCCATGTCGAACTATTGACCATTCCTTCATCTATGAACATTGCCCAACCATCCAACACATTATCACACATTATAATCTCCAATCTATTCTTTATCTTGAGAGATCAATCAACCTTGACTTGGTCTCTGAATTCTATAACAACATGATGTGTGGAGAGGGCATTGGGTGGAGCACGGGATGGCGGACCCGTGTTGCCAGTATTGATCTTGATTTCAATCGATCTATTTTTACTAATTTTCTCGGCTGTCGCAGATCAAACAATGATTTCTTTCTCTACCCTTTTCCTCCTAATCCCCTTCCAGTTCCCTTCGAGGGAGTGACTCCTGATTCCATCTACGAGTACTTTCTAGGCCATCCCAGGCCAGGGGGTTCTGGTGAGCGCACCCGTGACTTTCCCACTTTCCCTGCTCTTCGTCTTTCCCCTGCTGACTATGTGTTGTTTAAAATCATCACAAATTGTCTCCTTCCTACTACTTCGAAACACCTTGATGAGATTCATCCATTCCACTGCTTGATGCTTTACGGGATGCATCAGCAGTTAGATTTTGACCCAGTGGCTTCGGTCTATCTTTCTATCATCGTCCACAGTATGCCGTTATCCCAGTCAGTCTACATGCCATTCGGCCATATCATCACTGCTTGGCTGGAGTCGGTTGGCATCGATGTTTCACAGGGCCAAATTGTGCCGATGACTCGACAAGACTGCCGCCTGGATCGTCGTATGCTTGCTCAGTCCGGCATTGTTCTCGGGACCGAGGGGCTGAGATGGAAGGATCGCAACCGCGTGGGGGAGCTACCACAAGCAGTTCTTGACCAGGGGGCGCCAGCTATTACTGCAGACTATGATGAGTGGGCTCCTGACCTCAGTTGGCAGGTTGCGGAGATAGAGCGAAAGATAGAATGCGAACTACACATCTTCGAGCTTTGGCGACAGGAGGTCAGCTCCGAGTTCCAGTCTTTTGATCGCCGTTTTGATGCCCTGGCATCTGATGTCTCTGAGATGAGCGCGTTCCAGGACAAATGGTATGAAGAATGGTATCATCATACGTTTCCTGATGGTGTGTCTCCCAGTGGCCCTTCACCCGGGGATATCATATATATTGATGATTCTGATGACGATGTCGTTGACGGTTAATGATTTCCTGTGTTGTATGACTTCTGGGCTGTATGCTCTGTGACTTGATAGTTGTGGCCTTGTGTCACATGTATTTTGCTACTTGTTTGGATGTCTTATGCTTTGACTTACCGACTTTGCTTCACATGCTTTTCTGATATTAGTATATCTATTGTTGATGCCATGTTGTTTTATGAGTTTTATCTGCATGTTTGATAAATTGCCATGTTCATGCTTACAATGCCATGTCTACCTGATACATATACATGTTATGGCATGCTTTGTGAGATGATAATCCGTGTTCATATGATACATGTGATTGCTATACCTTCCTCTATCTTTTTCACATGTGTTCGTATGGTTATCTAACAACCTATCACATCTTTGTTGGTTTGGGATACCCCTAGGCTTGAGGGGGAGCCTGTTTCAAACTTAACAGCCCGTCTAGACCCTTTTCGTGTTCGACAAAGGGGGAGAGTGTGGATTGGTTAAGTTTAGGATGATCATGTTGTAGGGGGAGGATCTGGATTCCCCTATGATTCCAAAGTTGAGCTATTGATTGAGAATCCCTAAATTTAAAATCGGATTGTCAAACAACAAAAAGGGGGAGATTGTTGATGCAGTTTTGCCCTGATTGTTGTTTTGGTAATGACATCGATTTTAGTTTAGGTTGATTATGATTATGATTAAGTCCTGGTCGGGGATCAGGCATGATATGGAAAATCCTAACCTGAAGGGTTAGGTGTTGGAAAATACTAGCCTGGGAGGCTAGGTATTGGAAAATCCTAGTCTGGAAGGCTAGGTGTTGGAAAATCCTAACCTGGAGGGTTAGGTGTTGGAAAAGTCCTAATTCGGAAGGGTTGGGTGAAAAGTCCTAGCTTGGAGGGCTAGGTGAAAAGTCCTAACTTGGAGGGTTAGGTGCAAATTCCCATCCCGGAGAATTAGGTGAAAAAGTCCTGGCTTGGAGGGTCAGGTGCCTAGCTTGGAGGGCTAGGTTGGATGATGTTCTAACTCGGAAGGGTTGGGTGAAAAATCCTAGCTTGGAGGGCTAGGTGAAAAGTCCTAACTTGGAGGGTTAGGTGCAAATTCCCAACTTGGAGGGTTAGATGGAAAATTCCTTAGCTTGGAGGGCTAAGGTGGATGAAGTCACTAGCTTGGAGGGCTAGAGTTGAGTCTCTGGATCGGTCTAGTGACCGATCAGGGACATTGGCACGCTGCTCCTTAGTGGATCGGTCCGGTGATCGATCCAACTATGTCTAATCGGACTGGTGACCGATCAGGGAGCATACAGTGAGGTTGGGAACCTACTGTGTGGCTCCTGATCGGTCCAGTGACCGATCAGGGAGCAGGCTGCTTCCTCACTACCTTACTCCTGATCGGTCTGGTGACCGATCAGGGAGTGGGAAGTGAGTGAGTTCCCTTGCTGATCAAAGTCCTGGATCGGTCTGGTGACCGATCAGGGATCTTGGATCTGATTAAAAAATCACTGTTCATATGTCCTGATCGGTCTAGGTGCCGATCAGGCTTCACTCTGATCGGTCTGGTGACCGATCAGGCTTCATCCTGATCGGTCTGGTGACCGATCAGGCCTGTGTTTCCATAAGAGCTGGGAATCCCAGCACTGCAGTAGATCGGTCTGGTGACCGATCCACAAATCCTGGATCGGTCCAGTGACCGATCACTTTAATTCAAATTGCACTGACAGACGTGGTCATAGCGTCTGATCACATCCGATTCGCTGATGGTTGCTTCTGATATCTGATTTACTGAATGATTTGCTGCTCTAACAGTCTGATTAAGCTGCAGGTGACAGGGGAGGATTCAAACACTCAAGGAGAGGTCAACGGAGGCTTTCCTTGGAGCAGGTTTGTCCGATTCTCCATTTCAGGTTGCAACAGCCAAGCTGCAGACTGGAGCCGAGACTGGGGCTTGACTGAGGGGATCTCAGGAAGACCAGAGAGGGCTCAGTGGTAGCTGGTGTTGGCAGCAAGATAGCTGGAGGCTATGGAGGATGTTGTCACCTGATGCTGGGTGGAGGATCAAAAAGCGTGGAAGTGAGCTTCGTAGAAGCAGAGTTCTGAAACTTGTGTTCTTGCCGCGCCTAGTGTTCTCCACAATCTGCTTGCTTGCTGCGTTCTTGAAGCTGTCATCACTTTGAGCAAGCAATCGAGAAGCAACCAGTCTTTACTTGAGCGCTTGAAGGAGAGAACAAGTAGCTTGGAGTCCGACAGTGGGAAGACACGGAGAAGGGTTCTTGCGTGAGATCGCCACTGGGTGGAGCTCAGGGAAGCTAGCTGTGTTCTTGTCCTTGCTAAGTGGTTGAGTAAGATCTTTCTCGTAGTTTCTTTGTGCTTAAACTCTATTCTGTCTGAAACGCTGTGGAGAGGTTTCTCCACCGAGAAGGAGGTTGCATTATATCCGGTGAAACCGGGGCTTGATCTGCCGACGATCAAGGGATCACCCACCTTAAGGGCACGCCAAGGAGTAGGGGCAAGTTATCCCCGAACCTTGTAAACCCTCGTGTTAGCGTTCTTGGCAGTTGTCTTTGTATTGATCTTGTCTCTGCTTTAGCTTACTGCACTTTCAGTTTCTTTTGTTTCTTCCGCTGCTGTGCTATTGATAAGTTGAGTGCAGGAAAATTGTTGATCGTAAGTGAAAAGTGATTGGCTATATTCACCCCCCCTCTAGCCATCTCGTTTCCAACATATTGAAGATGAGGAGAGCAGTGATGAATCCATGGACTCCTCAAACGCGGCTTCATCATCTTCGGATGATGAAGAGGTAATCTCTCCCGAATTGGACAAATGTTATAGAACCATTGCATGTTTAACCGAATTATTAAAGAAGTCAAAAGCAAAGGTTAAATCATTAAAAGTAGAAGTAGAACAATTGAAATCCTCTAATGTTGAGGATATTGATGATTTGCATGTAGAAGTGTTAGAAGATGAAAACCAAGCCTTGCAGGGTGAGGTTGAGAGACTCAAGAATATTCTTGAGAAATTCTCAACTAGCTCTAAGACTTTGGATATGATTTTAAATGCACAAAGGGCGGTTTACAACAAGACCGGTATAGGTTACGAACCTAAAGAATTAACTTTTGTTTCCTTGATGTCTAGGACTGATGTTAGACCACTTAAGACTCCTAGGTTTCAAAGGAAAGTGGTCAAGGCATGGGTGCCTAAGTCTTGCATAATAGGTGTTTTAGGTCCCAAGATTTGGGTACCTAAATCTTCTATCTTTCGTATTGTCTAGGTCGTGATTGAGGGGGAGCATCTATCAACTTGGTTCGTTGATAGTGGGTGCTCCAAACATATGACCGGTGATAGATCCTTATTCACTACCCTTCAAAGAAAAAGTAGAGGTAATGTTTCCTTTGGTAACAATGGTATCCGAATGTCTTAGAATCAAAAATGTCCTTCTAGTCAAGGGGATGATATTTAATCTTCTAAGTGTCAGTCAATTGTGTGATGCGGGTTACACAATTGATTTTCATTCAAGTCAATGTCTAGTTAGACAAAATGACACACTTGACACGGTACTAGTAGGCACAAGAGTAGATAATATTTATCAAGTTTCTTTTAAAAGTGCTATTAATGCTTCTATTAAGTGTTTCATGTCAAGAGAAGATGAGTCCACCCTTTGGCACCGGAGATTGGCACACGTAAACATGAAGAACATCCGAAAGTTGGCCATCAAGGGACTAGTTCGTGGCTTACCAAGCATCAAGTATGAAAAGGAAAAGCTTTGTGATGCATATCAAATGGGTAAGCAAATGAAATCTGCACACAAAGGTAAAAGCGCTGTAAGTACTTCTACTGATTTGGATTTACTTCACATGGACTTGTTTGATTGTATTACAATTATATTTTTGAATGGTAGTAGATATTGTTTTGTGATCATTGATGATTTTACTAGATATACATGGACATATTTTCTAAAATATAAGGATCAAACCTTAGATGTTTTTATTTCATTTTGTAGAAGAGTTGAAAATGAAAAATCATCAACAATTAAAACAATTAGGAGTGATCATGGAGGAGAATTTCAAAATCAAAGATTTTTAGAGTTTTATCAAGAGAGAGGATATAGACACGAGTTCTCTACTCCTAGAACACCACAACAAAATGGTGTTGTAGAGAGGAAGAATCGAGTCTTACAAGAGGCCGCACGAAGCATGCTCAATGAGTACTCCTTACCGAGTTACTTATGGGTTGAAGCTGTGAACACAGCTTGCTACGTGCAAAATCGAGTCCTCATACATAGATTTCTAGGGAAGACTCTCACGAACTTTGGTTTGGAAAACCACCTTCAGTTAGACATCTAAGGGTGTTTGGGTGTAAGGTGTTTATTCTGAACACCAAGGACCATCTTGGAAAGTTCACAGCAAAAGCTAATGAAAGGATACTGGTCGGGTACTCCCTCGTCAGCAAAGCTTACCGAGTCTATAACAAGAAGTCTAGATTAGTTGAAGAGTCTTCTGATGTTGTTTTTGAGGAGATCCCAAAAGCAATTGATCAATCATAAGATGTAGATGGAGTTCAATTCGAACTTAGGAAACTAAGTTTGGATGGAAGTCCGAGTATTGTAGATGGTGCTGATGAATCTGATGACGGTGAGCCTAGACAACATGAAGCTCAGCCGGATCCTGAGGCTGAGCCTATGTCTAATGACACCATCCAAGAAGCACCTCCGACACCAAGGCAAACTAGGTTAGCCTCTAGTCATCCCCAAGACCAAATTATTGGAGATATCCACCATGGGGTTAGGACTAGATCATTCTTTAGGAATGAGGATAATGAAGTTGCCCTAATTTTCGAAATTGAACCTAGAAAAATTGACGAGGCATTGCATGATCCCGATTGGATTATTGCCATGCAAGACGAACTAGGTCAATTCGAGAGAAGCCAAGTTTGAGACTTAGTCCCTAGACCTAAGAAGACCACCATTATTGGAACCAAATGGGTCTTCAAAAATAAATTAAACCATAAGGGAGAAATCGTAAGAAACAAGGCACGCTTAGTAGCCAAGGGCTATAGTCAAGTTGAAGGCCTTGATTACGATGAGACCTATGCTCCCGTGGCACGATTAGAATCCATCCGATTGATGCTTGCATTTGCAGCACATAGAGGTTTCAAACTCTACCAAATGATGTCAAATCAGCCTTCCTAAATGGTTTTATAAGAGAAGAGGTCTATGTCGAACAACCTCCGGGGTTTGAGAATTCCGAATTTCCGAACCACGTGTTCAAGCTCAAGAAGGCGCTTTACGGCCTTAAACAAGCACCCCGAGCTTGGTATGAGCGGTTGTCGACATTTCTAATTGAAAAAGGCTTTGTGAGAGGACAAATAGACCCTACACTATTTCTACGAAGAGATGGTGACACTATATTTGTAGCCCAAGTATATGTCGATGACATAATTTATGGCTCAAACAATAAGGGTTATTTGAATGAATTTATTAGGCACATGGAGAGTGAATTTGAGATGAGTCTAGTGGGAGAGTTGACTTTCTTCCTTGGACTCGAAATCAAACAAATTCGAGATGGAATCCATGTGCACCAATCAAAATACACTCAAGAGATGCTCCGAAAATTTAACATGAGTGATTCTAAAGAGGTTACCACTCCCATGGCTACAAACACACGATTAGACAATGATGAGAGTGGTAAACCAGTTGACCTAACTCAATATCGGAGCATGATAGGTAGTTTGCTATACCTCACAGCTAGCCGACCTGATATTCTTTTTGCTGTGGGTATGTGCGCTAGGTACCAAGTCTGTGCCAAGGAATCTCATTTGATTGCTGTTAAAAGAATTCTGAGATACCTTAAGGGCACAATTGGAGTTGGTCTTAGGTACCCCCGTACCGAGTCATTTGACCTAATTGGCTACACTAATTCCGACTATACTGGGTGCAAGTTGGATCGGAAGAGCACAAGTGGGGGTTGTCAATTCTTAGGATCATTATTAATTAGTTGGTCAAGTCGGAAGCAACATTGTGTTGCTCTCTCCACGACCGAGGCAGAATATATCGCCATGGGAGAGAGTGTTTTACAATTGTTGTGAATGATTCATACACTAGAGGACTATGGATTAACCTACAAGGGTGTGCAAGTGTTGTGTGACAACATAAGCACAATAAACCTAACAAAGAATCCAGTCCACCATTCTAGGACCAAGCACATTGAAGTGCGACACTACTTCATTAGAGATCATGTTGCTAGAGGAGACATTGTACTCTCACATGTAGAGTCCAAATCGAACCTAGCGGACATTTTCACTAAACTACTCCCCGAGAATGAATTTAGTTTCTTACGAAGGGAATTGGGAATGTGTCGTGCTTCATAGGTTTGAAAAAGAACAAACCCCTTCATGATCAATTCAAATTGTTGGGAACAATTATTGGGCAACTTGGGGACATCTCACACAAACTATAAGGTTTAACAAAATATTTTTGTTTGCTAGAAATGGGGTGAGATGTTAGGATCAACCTAATTTCTCAAAATGTTAATGCATCCCTTGAGGAATTAGGTTGACGAGACAATAATCATTAAGTTGACCAAGTATGGGGAAAACCAATGCATAACATATGTGTATTTGGCTCATGATCATACTTGGACATTCCAATCAAGTAAACTTGATTGGAGACTTATTTTGATACAACCTTGCTTCAAATTGGTTGGATGTGTTGATTGAGTTTGCCTCCACTTGGTTGGAGCAAATTGATTTGTTGAATCATAAGGGCACAACTCTTGATTGCAAATATGGATGAGGGAACCCCTTAGGGTCAGAGGAATCAATTCTGGTTGAATTAGGGCTGTTAGGTTGTTTAAAACAGGAATTTCTGATACATATCGGGAATTTCAGGTTCTTTGATATCTGATCGGTCCACAGACCGATCAGGAGTGGGCTGATCGATCCACAGACCGATCAGGGACCTCCCTGATAAATACTATTTTATTGATTATTTGAGCTGCTTAAATCCAGGTTTGGCCTATATTTTTATTGCAAAAATTGTGAAATTGCCCTAGGTTTTAGAACTTACTCTTGTTTTGGACTAAATGCAAATTCGCATTAAATTGAATTATTGGCCACTAAATTCTTGATCTATTTTTGTAGGCATCAAAGGTTCAAGGACCTAGGGCATATTGGGTCAAACTTGAGTCGGAAGTGACCCGGATCGAATTATCAAGATTATGATTTAATCTGAGCCGTCCGATTCAAGAGCGGCTAGATCTGAGCCATCCGGGACGATCCGAAGCAATCCGAGCTAGGGCAAGGGTTGATCAAGCACCCTGATCAAGATCTGAAGATTCATCCCAATCAAAGCTAAATCAACCGTTGGATCAAGCTTGGAGGGCTCTAGATCATCCATTCAAAGATTAGCTTGATCTGGACCATCCGTTGCATATCTGGAGGATCCGAGCTACCACGAGGTAGATCCTGACCCCAGATCATCATCATCAAAGTTTGGCTCAAATCAGAGCAAGATAAGCCGTTGGATTGAAGTGGATCAATCTGGACCGTCCATGCTTAAGTATTTAATCAAAAATTTCCTACCTACAGCCGTCGTCGCGTCTTCGCCAAGTTCTTCGCCGCAGCTCGATTTCTTCAATAGTTCTTCATCATCTTTCTAGTTTTCTCCAATTCAAGGGCGCGACCACTCGATTTCTTCATTTGATCGGATTCTAGATCATCGGGATGAAGACTCTGTGAAGGTTCCAGCTCCAAACTGCCCAGAAACAGAGCTATAGTTGGATCGAATTGCAGAGTTTGATTGCCGGCAATCTGTGAAGCTTACGGGTTCGAGGCTTACTCTTGTGTGACGACAAGAAGAATCTGAGCTCAAGAAGGGATTGAGGATTAGTTTTTGTAGCTAGTTTCCTTAGTTTCATTTGTAATTCCATTTCTGAAATCTGCCGTTACTGAAATTCGTATCAGACGTTTGATCGTTTCTTTAAGTTGTTTCTGCTTAAGTTAGATTTAATTCCTACAAGTTAAGTAGATCTAGTGCTTGTTGAATGAACAATTGAATCAAATTCAGTTATCTCCTATTTAGTTTGCTTGCGTGCCGTTCCTTGTTCAGTCTATCCTGTTACGTGCCAGATTTCATTTCTGAAAGTCTTAGCTGTAGCATCTGTAGTTTGTTTCAAGTGAACTTTAGATCATTCTGAATCTCGTTTGAACATTAGAATTGTGACTTGATTCCAAATTGCTTGTTGTTTTGTGTTTAATGGGTGTTTTCATTACCGAATTCTGTTTTATTTCAGCTTAGATAGCACTGCGTTTCTGAAAATCTGCTTTCATTTCTGCTTTTTGTGTTTCACAAGTCTCTGAATTCAGCTCTTAAATCCTTCACTTAGACTTGCATAGTTCATTCGTAGTAGCCTTATTTCCAAAATTTAATCAATCAAGTTGAGATCCTAAGCTGAAAATTGATACTTTGTGAAAGCAGTATTGGTTTTTGGCACACAAGGATCTCCCTTGCGTGCCAAGTTGCTTGGGGTATTAACTTGTATTAATTTTTCACTTGTTCTTTGGAGTAAAATAGCTTTTGAAATCTATTGATATCATGTTTAGCTATTACTGAATTTTGTTTGCATCGGTTAGTTTCCAAAAATCTGTAGCAAATCTGAGTTGATATGGTTGCTTGTTTAACTCCCAACTCCATTGGTCAGCACTTGTTTTAAGTTTAATCTGTTCACATGAAAACTCCTGTCACTACCTCTACTTAATTGTTTAGCATTCTCTTGTTTTTCGAATTCAGAAATTAGTTTCCAAAAATTTTGTAAGTGCTTGAGTAAGTTTCCATTAGGTTGAGTTCTTAAGTGTAAATTTCTTGTTTAGTGAACTAGTTTGATTTCTTTCATTTTCTTCTTGCACTGCCATTTTTGAATTACGAACAACCCAAAACCCAAATTATTCACTTGAAACCCAAAACTCATAAACGACACACAAATACAAGTTCGAATCAAACACGACAACTAGCCCCGAGAAAAATACGACCTGTGGCCCCTATATTACATTTCCATACTTTTGATTGTAAAAGAGTTTCCAGCTTTCATTTATAAATTCTAAATTTGAAGCCCACATTCGTGACACATAGTTTGGGCTTATCACTCCCTGATCGGTCATCGGACCGATCAGGAGTTGGCTTGATCGATCCAAATGACCGATCAAGCTATTTCGCGATAAACCATAGAAATTTCTCTTTATTGGACCTGATCGGTCCACCGAACGATCTGGCCACCTTGTTGATCAGTCGACCGACCGATCAGAAGGGTCACAGAAAATCTCGCAAACCTTCTGTTCGCTAATTGATCGATCGGCAGCTTCCCTGATCAGTCACCCGATCGATCAGGACCCAGCCAGACCGATCAAGCTGGAGCCTGATCGGTCTGGGTACTCCTGGATCGAACGGTCGATCGATTGATCGCATTAAATTTTGGTTGGTGGATCGGTCCACCAACCTATTAACTCTCTATTCCCTTCACCTCTAACCCTAGCCGACTGAATCATCTCTTCCTCCTGCGCGTGAATCTTTTCTTCCTCCCTTTCCCTGCGCGTGAGCTCAAGCTCCCTGTGATTTGCCTCTGAGAAGTGTGAGTTCTTGTGAGGTCTTGCAAGTGCACTGAGGATCTGATCTACTTGCGTGGTCTCTTCTTGCGCGACTTCTCTGCGCAATCTGTGCCTTGTGCAAGGTCTTCAAGTTGTCGAGATCTTCTCCCCAAACGAACCAGCTAACCGAATGGCACCTAAGTAAGATTTCTTCTGTTTTACCTTGATTACTTCACGCTTCATACTTTTTGGTGACCTAACCATAGTGTTTCATTTTGTGGTTTGTTTTGGTGTGTGCTGTGACCTTGCCATGACCCGTAACCTTATCCTTGTGATCATTTACTTTGTGCCATTGATTATAACCTCACTGATCAACTTGTGTCGTGACCCTCAGTTGATCACTGTTTGGCTGTGACTCTCATTATCATTTCAATTTGTTGTCATGATATTTATCCAACATTAGGAAATCTCCCAAGGGTAAAGAACCGGCTGAGTGTACCTCACGATCCAGGGCTCCCTCTTCATCTGCTAGACCCCAACCTCCTTCTGATGCTAGATTTCAAAATGCTCATTTCGCATTGGCCTTTCACAGTCGCACTTTCAAACTCCTACCTTGTCGAACTTTGGACCGAGCATTTGTTTACGAACACTGTACGTCAGTACGACAAATCATTGAGTTCTACGAACTGGGATCCATTCTTTTTCTTGAGCGGCCAATCAATTTTGATTTGGTTTATGAGTTTTATAACAACCTTGTCAGTGGCGAAGGTACAGGGTATAGGACCCGAGTCACCCGAACCAACCTCGAGTTCGATTTATCCTCTTTCACTACCTTTCTAGCCTGTCGACGATCAAATAATGATTTTCCGCTCTTCCCGTATTTTCAGAATCCTTTACCGGCCCCTTTCGATGGAGTCACCCCTGACTCCATCTACGAGTATTTTTTCCAGCATCCCAGGCCGGGGGGTCTTGGTGAGCCTGCCGGTGATTTCTCCACGTTTGCTGCTCTTAGCCTATCCCCATCTGATTATGTTCTTTTCAAAATTATAATCAACTATCTTGTGCCTATCACCTCGAAGCCCCTAGCAGAGATTCGTTCCTTTCACTGCTTGATGCTCTACGGGATGCATCGGCAGTTAGACTTTGATATCGCGACGACCATCTATTTCTCTATTATCTTCTATAGTCAGATCGACCGTCAGACCGTCTACATGCCTTTTGGGCACATCATTACTGACTGGCTTCATTCAGTTGGTATTGATGTGACCAAGGTCAGGATCGTGCCGATGGTTCAGCAGGACTGCAGACTTGGCCGACGCTCGTTCGTCAAGTTTGGCATTGTTGTCGGACCTCATGGTCTTAGATGGAAGGATGGTCGGGGATTAGGGGAGTTACCTAGAGTCGCACATATTCCAGGAGCTACAGACCAGGCTGGACATCATGATGCTCCTGCTGCCGCGGGAGACTACTACGAGGCGGATCCTGACCTCCGCTGGCAGATTGCTGAGCTGGAGCAGACTGTCCAGCATGGACTTCATATTTCGGAGCTTTGGCGGCAGGATGTCAGGTCTGAGATCTCTGGGCTACGTGCCGATCAACGGGCGACTGATGCGCGGGTTTCTGCGATGCACGCCCAGCAGCAGTCATGGTTCGAGGAGTGGCGCATGTGGGCCGCTGGTCATCCTTACCAGTCCACATTTCCTGGAGCTGCACCCTCCAATAGCACTGCCTCGGGGTCTTTCCTACCTGATAATGACACGACATATGACCCTATGCAGGCTGATGACCCCCCCCCCCGCCCCCGGCCGAGGATTGATTGTGGTTGTACTCTGACTTTAGTCTTGCTTCCATGATTTGTGATCTGACTGTTATGACTTTATGAGTCCATTTGACTGTTATGACGTTATGATGTCTTTTGGCTATTTGACTATCTGACGGTATGCCATTATGAGTACTACCTTATGTTTAGGTTGTTCACTTCCATGATTCATATGATGCATATGATTGTTATATCCTACTTTGCCTTTATCATATGTGTTCATATGCCTTCAAAATTAATCATTTCTTGTTTATTTGGGAAATACCCCTGGGTTGAGGGGGAGGAATTTTTAAACTTAACAACCAGTCTACACCCTTTTCGGTGTTTGACAAAGGGGGAGAGTTTGGTTAGTTAAGTTTAGGTTGATTACGAGTGTAACTGTTGTAGGGGGAGGATCCTGATTCTCCTACGATAGTGAAATTTGACTACAATTGATTTCCAAATCCTAAACTTAAAATCGGGTTATCAAACAACAAAAAGGGGGAGATTGTTGATGCAGTCTGACCCTGATTGTTGTTTTGGTGTTGACACCAATTTTAGTTTAGGATAATGAGATGAGACTGGTTTAAGTCCTGGTCGGGGACTGGGCACGACTTCCAGTGAGTGAGGTCGGGTGACTGAAACACTGGTAAGTGAAGCCAGGTCCTAGCTTGGGAAGCTAGGTTGAATGAAATCCTGGTGAGTGAAGCCAGGTCCTAGCTTGGGAAGCTAGATTGAATGAAACCCTGGTGAGTGAAGCCAGGTCCTAGCTTGGGAAGCTAGGTTGGATGAAACCTTGGTGAGTGAAGCCTGGTCCTAGCTTGGGAAGCTAGGTTGACTGAAACCCTGGTGAGTGAAGCCAGGTCCTAGCTTAAGAAGCTAGGTGGAATGAAGTCCCGGTGAGTGAAGCTGGGCACGGAGTCTTGGTGCGGGGGACTGAGCACGAGTCAGAGAAGGCTAAGGAGCTTGTTCTCTTGACTTATGGTGGAATTGGCCTTGGCTGGATCGATCTGGTGACCGATCAGGGAAGTTGGCACGAACTTCCGTTGTGGATCGGTCTGGTGACCGATCCAGAGATGTCTGATCGGTCTGGTGACCGATCAGGGAGAGAACAGAAACTTTGTTTGGCTTCTATTCGACTCCTGATCGGTCTGGTGACCGATCAGGGAGAGAACAGAAGGCTTCTGTTCGGCTACTGATCGGTCTGGTGACCGATCAGGGAGAGATCCTGATCGTTCTGGTGAACGATCAGAGGGATCTCAGAGTCCTTCTATGAAGAATCATGATCGGTCAGGCTGACCGATCAAACATCGCTAGCTCCTCCTTATAACCGATCAGGTTTGAGCCTAATCGGTCAGGGAGTGGCCTGATCGGTCACCAGACCGATCAGGGAACACCCTGATCGGTCAGGTGACCGATCAGTAGGTTCGGCCTGCTAAGATGGAAAAACCCTCAGCAAAGGGGTGGATCGGTCTGGTGACCGATCCACGACCTGGGATCGATCTGGTGATCGATCACGAGAAGTCGCGATCCCAGTTTTCTCACTGGGGACCGATCAGGCTGGAGCCTGATCGGACTGGGCCTATCCTGATCGGTCTGGTGACCGATTAGGGTTCACTCTGATCGGTCCGGTGACCGATCAGAAGCTGAACTTTAATTCAAAATGCGCTGTCAGAGTTCTGATCGCGTTCTAATTTCCACTGATACACTACTGATATCTGCTCTAATCGTTTGATTATTGATTCTCTGTTGATTTGCTGTGCTAAACAACTGCTAAGTGTGCAGGTAACTCAGGATTACACAAGGAGAGTCAAACGGAGGCTTTCGCTACAGCAGGTTTGGTTGTTTGCTCTCGCAGGGTACAACGTCTTCTGTCTTCTGGCGAACGACTGGGAAGCTGACCTGAGGCTCGACTGGAGGGAGTCCAGAAGAGGTCAGGGGTAGCTGGGTTGTTGCAGATGAGCAGCTGGTGAGTGATAAGTATCATTTTATTAATTATTTTGGTTGCCAAAATCCATGTTTAACCCATATTTTTCTTGCTTAATTGTGAATTTACCCTAGGTTCTAGAAATTATTGCTATTTTGGACTTAATTGCAAATTTGTATATATTTGGATTATTTGGCCACTGAATTTTTGATCTATTTTTGTAGGCATGAAGAATCATGGACCTAGGGCATACTGGGTCAAACTTGAGTCGGAAGAGGACCCAAATCGAGTTATCAAGCTTCGGATTAATCTGGGTCGTCCAATTCAAAAGCGGCTAGATCTGAGCCATCCGAAACCATCTGAAGCAATCCGAGCTAGGGTTAGGGCTGATCAAGCACTCTGATCAAGATCTGAAGGTTTCATCCCAATCAGAGCTCATTCAACCGTTGGATCAAGCTCAGAGGGTTCTAGATCGTCCATTCAAAGATTAGGTTGATCTGGACCATCCGTTGCACATCTGGAGGATCCGAGCTACCACGAGACAGATCCTGACCCCTGATCATCATCATCAAAGTTTGGATTAAATCAGAGCAAGATCAGCCGTTGGATTTTCTCAATTCAATCTGAGCCGTCCATTGCTAGCTACTTAATCAAAATTTCGCCCAGTTTCTTCCTCGTCGCGTCTTTGCCACAACACTGTTCTTCTTCGTTTCTCTTCGTTTTGCTTGCAAGTTCTTTAGTTTTGAAGGCGTGACCACCTCAATCTCGACCTTGGATCATCATCTGAATCATTGGAGATAGCTTCGGTGGAGAATTCAGCTCAATTTTCATCCGGACAGAGGTGTTTGAGGGTTTCGGCATGCTCTGTGGTCCGAGCACTTGAATCTCAGCCACAATCCATTTCCGATCATCTGAGCCACTTGTAGGGGTTCTCAGGTGAGCTCAGATGATCCTCGAATCATCATCGCAATCCATTTAACTGAGATCGAAGGGATTCGGACTGGATTTCCCTAGCTGATGCAGTTTGAGCAGAGTTGATCAAGCGAAACTGATTTCCACTGATTTGCTGAGCTTAGGGATTCGAGGCCAGCCTTTGCTTGACGAACAAGGAGATTTTGAGCTTGGGAAGGGTTGAGGATTAGTTTTGTAGTTAATTTTCATTGTGATAGCTGTAATTTTATTTCGGCACTCAATTTCAAGTCTGAATTTTCTGTATCAGCAAGATTTCGTTTCTTAATTGTTTCTGCTTAATTAGGTTTATATCTTTCAAGTCAAGTAGTTTGGGAAGCTTGTCTAGTGGATAATTGCTTTTAATTTAAGTCATTTTCTGCTTAATTTCTTGCGTATCAGAATCCCCTGTTTTCTGCAATTGCGTATCAGCCATTTCTGCAACTTTCAGATTAGTTAAGTTAGTTTTCAGATGTGTTTCTGCTGTAATTTGTTTTAATTCTTCATTCTAATTAGTTAGATTACTTGTTAGTGAGTAGTTACACTTCATTTCAGCTTGTTTCATGCTTTACTTTCTGCGTATCAGTCCCTGTTTGGTTGCTGAATTTGTATCCACTTGCGTGCCAGTTTATTCTGCGTGTCAGTTTGCTCTTGTATCACTTTAGTTTCATTCTGCGTGGCAAATTGCAATTGCTAGCTTCAGCTCTCATGTTGTCACCGCATCCTTGCCTTTGATTGTTTAAGCCCTGCAATTGCCATTCCTACATTCAAATTAATTCTGCATATTAGTTAGTTTCTGAAATTTTGGTTCACCTTAGTTTGTTCTGAGTTGTTGCTCACATTAATTTGCTTTTGAATTTAGCATTTAATTGTTTGCTTTAATTTCCTTTGCCTTACATCAGCCAATAGTATTGCATGTAGCATCAATTTCAGCTCAATCAATTTTTCTTGTTGCGTGCCAAGTTGCTCATTTTCTGCACTTTGTATCAAGGAAGGTTTCGGTAGAAGTTGGTGTCTAGTTGATTGCTGTTTTTGCTGTGCCATATAGTTTGAAATCAGTTTGTTTCGGGCTTAGATCATTACTGAATTTCTAGTTTCCTTCCGGCATTAGTATCAAGTCTCATTTTTACAATTAAGTTTGAAGTTTTTGCATTAGTTTCAATTGAAGTTTAGCTTCAGTGTTGATTTAATTGTTTGGCATTTAGTAGCAATGAATTCAGATTTGCTCCTCTACATTCGATAAAGTTCCTTTGGTTGATTCGGTTTCCATCACTTGCTATTGCTTGTTTAGTTCATTAGTTTAGTTTCTTTTATTTTTATTGAACTTTAATTTCTGAATTGCAAACAAACCCAGATTTTATTTAAAACCCAAAATTAATCAACGACACATAAATACAAGTTCGAATCACACAACATCAACTAGCCCTAGGAAAAATACGACCTGTGACCCCTTTACTACGTTTTCATACTTTGATTGCAAAAAGGGTTTCCAGCTTTCATATAAATATCTAAATTTGAGACCCATTTTCGTGACACCTAGTTTGGGTCCATCAAATTTTTGGCGCCGTTGCCGGGGAAGCAACTAGTTGATTTGCTTGATTTTTGCTTGTGCATTTATTTTACATCTTTCTTGATTTATTTTTGTGCTTAAATATCTAAATTTGAGACCCACTTTCGTGACACCTAGTTTGGGTCCATCAAATTTTTGGCGCCGTTGCCGGGGAAGCAACTAGTTGATTTGTTTGATTTTTGCTTGTGCATTTATTTCACATCTTTCTTGATTTGTTTCTGAATTGCAAACAAACCCAGATTTTATTTAAACCCCAAAATTAATCAACGACACATAAATACAAGTCGAATCACACAACATCAACTAGCCCTAGGAAAAATACGACCTGTGACCCTTTTACTACGTTTTCATACTTTGATTGCAAAAAGGGTTTCCAGCTTTCATATAAATATCTAAATTTGAGACCCACTTTCGTGACATCTAGTTTGGGTCCATCAAATTTTTGGCGCCGTTGCTGGGGAAGCAACTAGTTGATTTGTTTAATTTTTGCTTGTGCATTTATTTCACATCTTTCTTGATTTATTTTTGTGCTTATTGCTATATCTGGTGATTTGATTTTACTTGTTTCATCTTTTTATCTACTTTTACTGCGATTTGTTTTGGTTTTATGACCAGGTCTACAGGTGGTGATCTTGAAGAATTTGACCATGAGATTGAGAGGACTTTCAGAGCCAGGAGGAACCAAGGCATACTTTCAGAGACTACAGATATTCCTCCTATTCAGACTATTCCCACTCATTCAGGCAGCATTATGGCAGACCACCAGAAGACTATGAAGGAACTCGCAGCACCAGATGCTTCATTTCAGTATTCCAGCATTGCTTATCCAGAGCTGGCTGGAGATTTTGAGCTCAGATCTGGACTCATCCATTTACTGCCCAAGTTTCAAGGATTATCTGGAGAGGATCCAAATAGACACCTGCACGAATTCCATGTTGTATGCTCTACTATGAAGCCTCAGGGCATTTCTGAAGAAGATATTAAGTTGAGAGCTTTTCCCTTTACACTGACAGGAGCAGCAAAAGATTGGTTTTACTATCTACCCACCGGGCACGTGTCTAGTTGGATCTCTATGAAGAAAGCATTTTTGGAAAAATATTTTCCAGCCTCCAGAACAGCAATAATCAGAAAAAGCATCTGTGTCATTCAGCAAGTGGTGGGTGAGACGCTCTATGATTACTGGGAAAGATTCAATAAATTATGTTCAAGTTGCCCACAGCACCAGATCAGCGAGCAGCTTCTGATTCAGTATTTTTATGAGGGATTGCTGTAGATGGACAGGATTATGATAGATGCTGCAGCTGGAGGAGCCCTAGTGAATAAAACGCCAGATCAAGCTAGGGAGCTCATTTCCAATATGGCTGAGAACTCACAACAATTTGGAAGCAGAGCATTGACCACCAGAGGAGTGGGTGAAGTTCAGGTGGTTTCTAATGATCAGAAAGAGATAAAGAATTCATTGGCAGAGATCGCATCATTTATTAAGCAATTGAGTGTTAATAATGTAAATCAAAATTCAAATCTTTCAGCAACTTCACAAATTAACCAAGTGATGAGGGTATGCAGTATTTGCTCTAGTCAAGAGCACAACTCAGATTCATGTCCCACCCTCCAACAAGACGAGACAGTAGCAGCATTGGTTAGGGGGCAATTTCAATCTCGGAATAACCCCTATTCTTCCACTTATAACCCCGGTTGGAGGGATCATCCAAATCTCAAATATGGGAACTCTTTCTGCCAACAGAACCCTCAGCAACAGCAATTTCAGCAAACATCTCAGCAACCCCAGCAAACACCACAAAATCAGCAAGCTTTTCAGCCTTCGAACCAAAATTTTCAGCCTCCATTTCAGCCTAATTTCCAGCAAACTCAGCAGCAATATCAGCCCCAATTTCAGCAATTCCAACCTCAAATCCAGCCATATCAGCAAGGGCAGCAAGGTTGTCAATCGTTTCAAACATTGCCACCTCAAAACCAACCATTTTTCCAGCCCTCACAACCCTATAATCAGAATTTCCAGCCTTACAATCAAGGGTTTCAGCCTATGCAAAATCAGCCCTCACCACAGAATTTTCCATTTCAAAATCAGAATTTTCAAGGATACTGTTGATGCAGTCTGGCCCTGATTGTTGTTTTGGTGTTGACAACGATTTTAGTTTAGGTGGATGATTATTGATTATGATTAAGTCCTGATTGGGGATCAGGCATGGTATGGAAAATCCTAGTCTGGAGGGCTAGGTGCTGGAAAATCCTAACCTGGAGGGTTAGGTGTTGAAAATCCTAGCTTGGAGGGCTAGGTGTATGAAAAGTCCTAATTCGGAAGAGGTGGGTGAAAAGTCCTAGCTTGGAGGGCTAGGTGAAAAGTCCTAACTTGGAGGGTTAGGTTTAAATTCCCATCTTGGAGGGTTAGGTGAAAAAGTCCTGGCTTGGAGGGTCAGGTGCCTAGCTTGGAGGGCTAGGTTGGATGATGTTCTAACTCGGAAGGGTTGGGTGAAAAGTCCTAGCTTGGAGGGCTTGGTGAAAAGTCCTAACTTGGAGGGTTAGGTGCAAATTCCCAACTTGGAGAGTTAGATGGAAAAATCCTTAGCTTGGAGGGCTAGGGTGGATGGAAACTTAGCTTGGAGGGCTAAGTTTGAGTCCCTGGATCGGTCTGGTGACCGATCAGGGAATCTGGCACGCTGCTCCATCGTGTATCGGTCAGGTGACCGATCCAGCAATGACTGATCGGTCTGGTGACTGATCAGGGAACACACAGTGAGGTTGGGAACCTACTGTACTGCTCCTGATCGATCCGGTGACCGATCAGGGAGTGCGTGTTTCACCCACTGCTTGGCTCCTGATCGGTCCGGTGACCGATCAGGGAGCAAACAATGAGGTTGAGTTCCCCTGCTGATCTGCACCTGATCGGTCTGGTGACCGATCAGGATCACTGTGCAGATCGTTCTGGAGAACGATCCAGCTTCGCGGGTTTCTCACTAAGATCGATCAGGACGGTGCCTGATCGGTTTGGTGATGATCTGATCAGACTGGAGACCGATCAGGAGAACCCCTGATCGGTCAGTTGACCGATCAGGAGAACCCCTGGTCGGTCAGTTGACCGATCAGAAGGCTTAGGCTGGGAAACTCAGAAATCGCCCGATGTAAGGGGTGGATCGGTCTGGTGATCGATCCACAACCTGGGATCGGTCTGGTGATCGATCCAGGAGAGTCCCAAAGAAATCGCGATTTCTAATCGAGCGTTGGGGATCGATCAGGACGGAGCCTGATCGGTCTGGACCCAGCCTGATCGGTCTGGTGACCGATCAGGAGTCTCTCTGATCGGTCGGGTGACCGATCACTTTAATTCAAATTGCACTGTCAGACGCTCTGATCGCGTCTGACCATATCCGATTCGCTGCTGTTTGCCTCTGATATTTGATTTACTGTGTGATATACTGCTCTAACAGTCTGATTAAGCTGTAGGTGACAGGGGAGGATTCAAACACTCAAGGAGAAGTCAATGGAGGCTTTCCTTGGAGCAGGTTTGTCCGTTTCTCATCTCAGGTTGCAACGGCTGGAGCTGCAGGACTGAAGCCGCTGACTGAAGCTTGGCTGAGGGAGCTCAGGAAGTTCAGTAAGGGTTCAGTGGTAGCTGGCGTTGGCAGTGAGGCAGCTGGAGGTTGCTGGAGATGAGGTCACTTGATGCTTAGTGGAGAAACAAAAGGGACGGAAGATAGCTTCAGTGAAGCAGAGTTCTACAGCTTGTGTTTTGAGTTCTTGCCGCACTTGTGTTCTCCACATCAAGCTTGCACGTTCTGAAGTTTCATCCTCTTGAGCAAGCTGCTGAAAACTTGAAGCAACCTTCCCTTACTTGAGCGCTTGAAGGAGAGAACAAGGAGCTGGGAGTCCGACAGCGGGAAGACACGAGGAAGAGTTTCTTGCGTGAGATCGCCGCTGGGTGGAGCTCAGGAAAGCTTGCTGTATTCTTGTCCTTGCTAAGTGTTTGAGTAAGATCTTTCTTGTTGTTTCTTTGTGCTTAAACTTAAATCCGTGATTGAAACGCTGTAGAGAGGTTTCTCCACCGAGAAGGAGGTTGTTTCTTATCCGGTGATAACCGGGGCTTGATTTGCCGACGATCAAGGGATCGCCCACCTTAAGGGCACGCCAAGGAGTAGGGGCAAGTTATCCCCGAACCTTGTAAATTCTCCTTGTTAGCGATCTTGCTAATCTTGCTAGTTAGTTTTCTGTTTTAGTTTCTGCACATTCTGTTTTTCATACTTCTGTTGTGCTACTAACAACTCCAAGTGCAGAAACTCGCTAAGTTCTTGAAGTCAAAGTGATTGTCTATATTCACCCCCCCTCTCTAGCCATCCCATTTCCAACAGATACAACTCTCAGCAAGGTTTCCAAGCATGTCAGCCCTTTAATCAGCCCTATCAACAGCCAACTCAGCCCTCTTATTAGCCCCAATTCCAACCGCAGCAGGGTAATGTTTTTCAGCCTACTACTTCATCATTTCAGGGACCATCAAAACCCTATGCTAACCAAGGGGGCTATGGGAGTTCTAGTGGAGGAAATGTGCCCCAACAGAGGGTTGAAGAAATGTTTCAACAAATGTTCCAACAACAACAAGCTTGGCAACAACAACAACAACAACAACAACAACAACAACATCAAAACCTTGAGAGGCAAATGGGACAACTGGCTAGTGGGAT
>JAGFNQ010002073.1:62430-88122 GCA_024364735.1 Boesenbergia rotunda | reverse complement strand
CATGAAAATAATATGTGGTTGAATTAAGGGATTTGTCTCTTAATTTAATAAGATTTGATTTAGAGAAATCAAAGTCTTAAAACATATTATTTCTGAAATTGATTATGACAATTTAGGAAATTGTTTCCCAAAACAATTCCTTAAATATAGTATGTGTTGGGACCGGGTGCATGTTGACAAGGATACGAGTTCGTAAAATTTTAAATTTTTACGTGCAGCGGAAGAATTTGCATAAAATAATTTCCTAAATTATTTTAACTTCGTATCTAGCATGCAACCTTATGGTGTGTTGACATAATCATAAAATAAAACTTTGTGGAAAAGTAAACTAATTTACTTTATACCTTTCGTAACTCGAAGAAAGGGACGAGATCCAACCGTAGTGTCCCTTGGAAGCTCCGCCTCTATTCGCGTCCACGCCGAGTTCTCTTCGGGATGACTTCGCAAAGTCACGAGTTTTGTGCCAACGAGAACTACTAGATTCTCTAAAGCACAACAAAGAAGATCAAGAGAGGAAAGGGAAACTAACCACCAAGAAAACGGAATCGAATTCCGAGAGGGAAGGAGATGTGATCCGCTTCTTCTTCTTCTTGGTTGGCTTCTCCTTCTTCTTGTTAGGTCACGGCAACCACCCTCTAGGGGAGGAGGTGTTGCGCCGGCCCTAATTCTTCAAGAGGGCGCCGGCCCTAAGACTCCAAGAGGGCACCGACCCTAGGTGGGGAGAAGGGAAGGAGAAGAGAATAAAGAGAGAGAGAGAGAGCTCTATATTAATCACAATTCAATTGGAATTAAGGGCTTGCCTTTGGTTCCTTTATATAGTAGCATCTCCCTTGCTAAGTCTCCTCTTTTACGGAATTAACGGAATTAGTTATCATAAGAATTTTATCTTATAAAATTTCTTATGACTTATTCCGTTATGCCTAGTTTTATTATAACTAATTTATAATAAAACAAATTCTTCTTCTCTTTAAATTATGGAATAAATTTTTTTATAAGAAATTTATAAACTTTCTTATTATGGAAAAATCAATTCATAATTGATTTTATTAAAATTAAAATAAACCAATTCATGGATTATTTTAACTTCCATAAAAGGAATAAATTTCTATAAATTTATTTATATAAATTTCTTTATACAAATTTATTTATCCATAATTTATAAAATAAATCGTGCTAGATCTATTTTATTAATTAAACCAAATAAAATGGTTTACTCCCTTTAATGTGGCCGGCCAAACCAAGGGGGTTTAGCACCCTCCTTGGCCGGCCAATCAAGCCCCACCAATCGCGAATTAAACTTATTTAATTCGCCCAATAAGCCTTCAATAGACTTAGCCAATTTTAGCTTCCATTGCGCCTCTGATAAATTCAGATTCGACTTATTACTCTTGATCGGAAAATCCAATTTTCAACTCGTTTTAAATCCCTCGGATTACTCGTAGTGCGTGTGACTAAATAGGCTTTCGATTTATGTTGGCCGTCTATAATCAACCAATTATAGAACGATCATGAGTGGCACCTAGTAGTACATCATGATCCCCAATTAATCGAAAGATCAACGGTTTGACCTCAGAGAAAATTATTTTGAAACCCTTCAGCAGCTCTAATGAATCGTGCCCCATTCCCTTCACCACCTTATACACACTTGGTTCAGGACATGGTCTGTTTGTGTCAGTCCCCACTAGACTGACTACGTCACACCTAGCCCAAGTAGTGTCTTTCTCGTCCTTTGGATTTCTAATTACTCTCATGTATTTAAGAGACTCGCACTCTAAACATGATGTACTCTGGCCAGAGGTTTTGAGTAACAATCCGACGATAGGCCTGGGTATACATCTCCTCGCAAGGAGTGGTGAATCCTTTGTAGGCTGTTCAAACATCTTCGGGCACTTCGGCTTATACCCAATCATCCTGGGTCCACACCTCCTTGGAGATGCTTGCTTAAGATGTTAAAGTATAAGTCTCCATGACCAAGATGACTTGAACACCGCAAGTCAAAGGAACATCGCACTTAAGCTGCAATAAGAACTTCATTGACATATCTATATAGATAACCATATGAAGTCTTACAGCTAGTCACTCCAATGAACTAGTTCCCTTAACTAGCATCCATGTTTATCTCCGGACATCCCAATGTCACCAGCCAGTGAGAATCAGCTGATTAGAGAATAACCCATGCTAGTTTCAACAGAATTGATAGTGTCCGTTTTTATCAATTCATCGACTAGGGATATTTTCAATACTTCACATTTGCACATTTAGAGATAATCACTAGTTGTGATCCCATCACAAATTCTCTTATGCTGTGAGTTGTATTGCGGACATTCAGTAGATGAGTTTAAGATCCCAATCAAATATACAAACATGTATACTCAAATAGTGAATTATCATTTATTAAAATAAATGTTTACAATCATAAGGAGATTGCCTTAGGACACTTCTCTCATATAACTAACAAACTCCCACTTGGCCTAATGCCAATCGCTACGGTATCCAATACCACAGGCTCTAACATGACCCTCAAACTTACTCTGAGGTAAGGCCTTAGTTAAAGGATCCGCTAAATTCCTTTCAGTGGGCATTTTCTCAATTTGTATGTCATTCCTACTTATAATCTCTCTGATCAGATGATAGCGGCGAAGCACGTGTTTGGATCGCTGATGAGACCTTGGTTCCTTTGCTTGTGCAATAGCTCCATTGTTGTCGCAGTAAACCGGCACTGCTTCATCAATGGTTGGAACCACGCCAAGTTCGGAGACGAACTTCTTGATCCATACTGCTTCCTTTGCTGCTTCCGAAGCTGCGATGTATTCCGCTTCCGTGATAGAATCCGCTACGATGTCTTGTTTGGAACTTTTCCAACTTACTGCGCCTCCATTCAAAGTAAATACGTATCCAGACTGAGATTTGGAGTCATCCTTATCTGTCTGGAAACTGGCATCTGTATACCCACGTATTACCATATCTCCTTCTCCATATATTAGGAACACATCCTTAGTTCTTCTTAAGTACTTAAGGATTGTCTTGACAGCCGCCCAATGATCCATTCCTGGATCCGACTGGTATCTGCTTGTGACGCTCAAAGCATACGATACATCGGGCCTAGTACATAACATAGCATACATGATAGATCCTATCGCGGATGCATAGGGAATCTTATTCTGTGCGCGGACACATAGACTTTGAAAGGTTGATCCCATGCCTGATGGGAAGGTAACCTTTCTTGGATTCCGACATGCTAAACCTTTTTAGCACTCGGTCTATATATGTAGACTGCGAAAGACCAAGCAACCGTTCTGATCTATCTCTATAGATTCTAATCCCAAGGATATAGGTTGCTTCTCCCAGGTCTTTCATGGAGAAAGTTTTGGATAACCAAATTTTAACTGTCTGTAAGACTGATATATCGTTTCCTATAAGTAAGATGTCATCGACATATAATACTAGGAATACGACTGCACTCCCACTAACCTTCTTCTACACACAAGGTTCGTCAGGATTTTGTGAGAAATCAAACTCTTTGATTGTCTCAGCAAAACGGATATTCCAGCTCTTAGATGCTTGCTTCAGTCCATATATGGATCGTCGAAGCTTGCATACTTTGGTTTTATCAACCGATGTGAAACCTTCAGGTTGTATCATGTATACATCCTCAAGCAGGTTTCCGTTAAGGAAAGCTGTTTTCACATCCATTTGTCATATCTCATAATCATAATGAGCTGCTATGGCTAGGAGCATCCGAATGGATTTAAGCATAGCTACTGGCGAATAGGTTTCGTCATAATCAATTCCTTGCTTCTGACGATATCCTTTTGCCACTAATCTAGCCTTAAAGGTAACAACATTACCTTCCATGTCGGTTTTCTTCTTGAAAACCCACTTGCACCCTATGGGCTTAATCCCTTCAGGTGGGTTAACCAAGTCCCATACTTGGTTTTCGTACATGGAATCCATTTCCGACTTCATGGCCTCAAGTCATTTGTCCCTTTCTGAACTTTTCAGAACATCTTCATAACTGATAGGTTCGTCATCGCCTATGAGTAACACGTCGTTTGATTCACTTATGAGAAATCCGTATCTCTCTGGAATATTGCGTGTCCTATCAGATCTACGAAGAGGTGGTGTAGGTTTAGGTTCAACTGATAGCTCATCGTTATGAGGTATTGGTTGTGGGTCTAGACTAGGTGTCTCTGTAATGTCTATTGGAGTTTCTTGAACTTCATCAAGTTCAATGCCACTCCCACTGTTTTCTTGTAAAAGAAATTCCTTTTCTAGAAATACAGCATGCCTTGAAACAAACACCTTTTGTTCCAAGGGATGATAGAATTGGTAACCCTTCGTTTCCTTAGGGTATCCAATAAATAGACACTTATCAGACTTAGCATCCAATTTGTCTGATACAGTCCGCTTCACATAAGCCGGACAACCCCATATCTTAAGGTGAGTTAAGTGGGGTTTCTTACTATTCCATATCTCATATGGAGTAGTTGAGACTACCTTGGTCGGGACTCTGTTTAGCAAGTAAACAGCTATCTTTAGTGCATAGCCCCAAAAGGATTTTGGAAGAGTTGCATGATTCATCATAGACCTAACCATGTCCATCAAGGTTCGGTTGCGCCTCTCAGATACACCATTATGCTGTGGTGTATACGGCGGAGTCCATTGGGACAATATCCCATTGTCCCTAAGATAATCTTGAAACTCTTGACTCAAGTGTTCACCACCCCAATCGGATCAAAGTATTTTAATACTTTTGCCAAGCTGTTTCTCTACTTCATTTCTGAACTCTTTGAATTTCTCAAAGGCTTCAGATTTATGTTTCATCAAGAACACATACCCGAATCGTGAGTGATCATCGATAAAGGTGATGAAGTAGCTATAGCCTCCTTGTGCAAGAGTTGACATTGGTCCACATACATCAGTATGTATTAGACCAAGCAACTCTCCCACTGGATTACCTTTTCCGGAAAAGGGTAATTTGGTCATCTTGCCTTTTAAGCATCATTCGCATGTATCAAATGAACTGGGTTCAAATGATTCCAAAATTCCACATCGGTGTAATTCGGTCATGCGTTTCTTACTTATATGGCCAAGACGGCAATGCCAAGTGTAGGAGTCTATTCGATTATCTATTCAAGCACGTTTGTTGCTAACTTCGATATTGAAAACGTCACTAGATAAATCTAACGTGTAGATGTCATTGCACAAAGTTCCATTCCCATAAAGAACGCCATTTAAAGTTATGTAACAACAATTGTTACTAAAAGTTAAATGATAACCCTTTTCATTCAAACATGAAATAGATACAATGTTCTCTATTAACGAAGGAACAAAATAACAATTATCCAATTCTAAGGCACGTCCAGTGGGGAGCTTTAGAAAATATGTTCTGATGGCAACAGCAGCAATCTTTGCTCCATTTCCAACTCGCAAATTCGCCTCTCCTTTGACGAGTCTTCTTCTATTCCTTAGTCCCTGTATGTCATTACATATATGTGAGCTACACCCAGTATCAAGTACCCAGGTATTAGAGGAAATAGAGTGACATTCAATAATGAAGATACCTGAAGAGGATGGGGCATCGGATGCCTTATTCTTCAAAGACTCAAGATAAACCTTGCAGTTTCTTCGCCAGTGACCTTCCTTGCCACAATGATGGCAAGTGCCTTTTGGTTTCTTTTCAGTCTTTTTGGCCTTTTTCTTCTTCCCTTTATTCTGTTCTTTTGCTTTCCTCTTAGAACCTTTCTTCGAGGAACCAACTAACAGAACCGTCTTTTGATCCGGCTTTACAGAAGGCTCTACAGTCTTCAGCAGGTTGAGCAACTCAGGAATGGTAGTTTCCAGTTTGTTCATCCGATAGTTCATCACAAATTGTGAATAACTCTTGGGCAAACAATGCAGAATTAAGTCAATACTTAGTTCATGATCCATTGCAAAACCAAGTGTGCTCAGTCGCTCAATGTACCCCAACATCTTTAACACAAACTGCGAAGCAGAAGTGCCTTCCTACATCTTAGAGGTGAAGAGGAGTCTGGAGACTTCGAACCTTTCGGATCTCGCTTGCTCTTCAAACAACTCATGAAGATGAAAGATGATGGTATAAGCATCCATATGCTCATGCTGCTTTTGCAGCTCAGGTACCATAGAGGCTAGCATAATGCAACTCGCAAATTCAGAATCAGTCACATGTTTCTGATAGGTCACTAATTGTTCTGGAGTTGCACCCTCTGGAGGATGGTTGGGAAGTTGATCTTCAAGGACATAGGCAAGCTTCTCTGCCTTGAGGACTATCCTCAGGTTTCGAAGCCAGTCCATGAAGTTTGGCCCAGTTAGTTTATTGGTGTCCAAAATGGAACGCAGATTTAAAGAAGACATGATCGAGTGATTAACCTAGAAATACAAATTGAGATTATGTGAGAAGATTGATTAAGAATGTATCAACATACATTAATAAAATCCTATTTATTTTTCAAATTGAATAACCCTTTTTATCAATTCGGGAGATCGTAAGAGCATCTCCAAATAGGTTGATATCCAACCATAGATAAGAGCAACCATGGCTGTGGCCATCAAGTTTTTCTTAGCTATGAAGGTAGGTAATTATACCGATTACACATCACATATATGTAACTATCACTTTATGCTATCAACTAATTGAATGTTTGCATAAATCATTGGGTTGTTAACTCATTAACAAGTATGCAACTTTATACATAGCACCCAACTGCACCTCTCTTTGCATCGACCTTGGCTGTGGCACAACAAATCGATGCTCCAAGCTTAAGGCTAACCCATTAATCAAGAAATAGTTTTAATATGGTTGGCGCTCATTCAACCGCTTAGTCAGGCTTTGATGTGTCCAACAACCAAAACTAAGGATTGACCTCTGACTCCAACTATATTATTCATAAACTAATTCCATGGTTTGAACATGTTGAGGTTCAAGCCGGGCATGGATGTGTCCATCAACCCAAACGAGAAACAAAACTCCGATTCTAACCATATTAATGGAAGGTGTTGGCCTTAATATTTTTGTAAGGGGTTTTGGGTCTCATCTTTTCTTTTCTAAGCACATTCATGACATAGAATTATGTCATGACTAACGATTTCCTTAATTAAGTATGTATGAGACTTAAGTTATCAAGTCTCATTAATTGAATTAGGAACCGGATTTCCTAATTCCATTTCATACTATATTTAAGGAATTGTTTTGGGAAACAATTTCCTAAAATGTCATAATCAATTTCGGAAATAATATGTTTTAAGACTTTGATTTGTTGGGTTTTTCGGGCCGCGAAAACCGCCTTTTCGCGTCGCGGAAACCCCGGGAACCCAAAGCCATGGATCTCGTGCGAAGAAAAATTCCGAAATAAAAAATCACGTATTCATTTCATGCTCAAAACTCGATCTACTCCTAGATCTAAAGAGGGATAAACAATTTTACCTTTGGTGCGTGCCCCGCTTAATCCCGCTCGCTCCTTTTGGATGTCGAATCTCAAGGACGTCAAGTACCGTCCCTCTAGAAGTATCCACGCGAACAAAGTGGATGGAGGAAACCCTTTAGGTGTGCTAGCACCTTTCAAGGGTTCGGCCAAGAGGAGAAGAAGAAGAAGAGCACCAACACTTGGAGAAGGAAGAAGAGAAGACACACAATGAGAAAAATGAAACAAAACCTTGTTTTGTTCTCCCATTGTGGCCGGCCACATAATGGCCATTAATGGCCATTAAGTGGCCTGCCATAACCCCCTTTCAATTTGAATTCAAATTAAAATGGGGGGTTACAACCTTTGGAGATGATGTGGAGCATCATCATTGGTCAAATACCAAGCCAAGTCATCACTTGGTCAAGTCAAGGTGAGGTGGCCTTTTGGTCAAGTCAAACTTGCCTTTTATGGACTTTCCATATTTAGTCAAGTCAAACTTGACTCCATTTCTTCTCCCATGTCAAGTCTAACTTGAAGTGGAACCAAGTCAAGTCAAACTTGATTTGGATTTGGGTCAAGTCAAACTTGCCTTTTATGGACTTTCCATATTTAGTCAAGTCAAACTTGACTCCATTTCTTCTCCCATGTTAAGTCTAACTTGAAGTGGAACCAAGTCAAGTCAAATTTGATTTGGATTAGGGTCAAGTCAAACTTGCCTTTTATGGACTTTCCATATTTAGCCAAGTCAAACTTGACTTCATTTTTTTTTCTCCATCTATTTGTTCTTTGCGTGTGACCCTATAGGTTCTTGTAACGTTGGCAATGCTTCTAACCTCTTAGAAACATAAGCAATGAGCGGTATCTAGCAACACATCATTGTTACCCAAGTTACAAGAATGTTGAGATCCAACATCACCAATGTGACTACTAATTATGACTTTCATAATATGTGATAATGTCCTTCTATCGTCGATATCTAGATTGATCTTCTATGAAGCATAGACCGTGTCATCCCCCAATCAATCTATGTGTCCTGAACTCCAAGTAGACTCACTATAATCAAATAAGCTCAATATCTCATATTGCCTTATTTGGGCATGGCCATGCACTTAGTGATCTCACTCTATCAAGACTATGATATCTCTCCCGTCATATAGGAGGGATAGATCCCATCTACATCACTCACATCCCTCCGCATAATTTGTTACATACCCAGTAATCGCCTTTATAGTCCACCCAGTTACGGGTGATGTTTGACGAAACCAAAGTACATAACTCCTTATGTAGGGAACTATGGTGACTTCAGGTCTAAGGACTAATAGTCATACTAATAGTCACATGAGAAAGTATATGACACTCATATAACGATCCATGATACTTTCTCATGGTGGGTCATTCAGTATACATTCTCCAATGCATACTCATGTGTCAACTTGATATCTCATATCCATGACTTGTGAGATCAAGTCATCGTGTTGACCTACATGCTAGTCTCTATGCATTAACATTGTCCCTGAATGTTAATACTTGACTAGGAATAATTAAGAGTAGTGTTCTCTATATCATCTCACTATCGATTCAACCAATCGATTGATATAGATATGAACCTACTACCAAGGACGTTATTACACTTAGTTATTTGGCACCAATACAAGTAAGTATAATAACCATAATCAAATGCCTTTATATATATGAAATATGATACAATGAGTCCATACAACAACCATCACATGATTGGCTCTAGGGCTCTCACTAACATGATTTTCTCTAAATCAAATCTTATTAAATTAAGAGACAAATCCCTTAATTCAACTACATATTATTTTCATGAAAATCTCATTTAAGAAACTCTATAGGAAACCATTTTCCTAATTAATTTTGGAGACAACAATATGTAAGAGCATCACCTCTTAAACATATTTTATTCATGGATTTAATTAATTACAACAAATCGTTTTCTAAGGGTGGCTCCCCGAGGCTCAGATACCCAAAGAAAAGTAATGTGTTGTAAATCCAATTGGACGGCTCCCCGAGGCTCAATCCAAATCAAACATGACAATTTCAATTAAAAATTGGGAAATTAAATTACAACAACTAACTTTAAATTGGACGGCTCCCCAAGGCTCAATCCAAAATAAAGAATTTTGTTGTCAATTTAAAAACTAATTCAAATTTAATTGTCAATTAACTGTCCATGAATTTGTCTAGACTTTCTTAAAAGAAAGTGCCCAAAATTGCGAGATTTCAAAAATAATTTTTCAGAATAATTGTAAGTTTCTGGTACAAAGGAAACTTACATATTTCCAAAATTAGAAAATTTCAAAAATAGAAAAATTTTCAAAATTGGAAAGCTTCCAAAGATGGAAAGTTTTCACAATTATTATAAAATTTCAGAAATTAGAAAATTTCAAATGTTTGCGAAGTTTCATGAGGATTTCCAAACTTTGAAATTCCTAAATCTAAAATTTATTATAATTTGAAAGTTTCCATAATTGAAAATTTTTTCCAAAATTGAGATCATGACAAAGTTTTCCACAAAACAATTATATGATTAAGTCGAACACTAACCGGCTCTGATACCACTGTTGGGACCGGGTGCATGTTGACAAGGATACGAGTTCGTAAAATTTTAAATTTTTACGTGCAGCGGAAGAATTTGCATAAAATAATTTCCTAAATTATTTTAACTTCGTATCTAGCATGCAACCTTATGGTGTGTTGACATAATCATAAAATAAAACTTTGTGGAAAAGTAAACTAATTTACTTTATACCTTTCGTAACTCGAAGAAAGGAACGAGATCCAACCGTAGCGTCCCTTGGAAGCTCCGCCTCTATTCGCGTCCACGCCGAGTTCTCTTCGGGATGACTTCGCAAAGTCACGAGTTTTGTGCCAACGAGAACTACTAGATTCTCTAAAGCACAACAAAGAAGATCACGAGAGGAAAGGGAAACTAACCACCAAGAAAACGGAATCGAATTCCGAGAGGGAAGGAGATGTGATCCGCTTCTTCTTCTTCTTGGTTGGCTTCTCCTTCTTCTTGTTAGGTCACGGCAACCACCCTCTAGGGGAGGAGGAGTTGCGTCGGCCCTAATTCTTCAAGAGGGCGCCGGCCCTAAGACTCCAAGAGAGTGCCGGCCCTAGGTGGGGAGAAGGGAAGGAGAAGAGAATAAAGAGAGAGAGAAGGAGCTCTATATTAATCACAATTCAATTGGAATTAAGGGCTTGCCATTGGTTCCTTTATATAGTAGCATCTCCCTTGCTAAGTCTCCTCTTTTACGGAATTAACAGAATTAGTTATCATAAGAATTTTATCTTATAAAATTTCTTATGACTTATTCCGTTATGCCTAGTTTTATTATAACTAATTTATAATAAAACAAATTCTTCTTCTCTTTAAATTATGGAATAAATTTTTTTATAAGAAATTTATAAACTTTCTTATTATGGAAAAATCAATTCATAATTGATTTTATTAAAATTAAAATAAACCAATTCATGGATTATTTTAACTTCCATAAAAGGAATAAATTTATGTAAATTTATTTATATAAATTTCTTTATACAAATTTATTTATCCATAATTTATAAAATAAATCGTGCTAGATCTATTTTATTAATTAAATCAAATAAAATGGTTTACTCCCTTTAATGTGGCCGGCCAAACCAAGGGGGTTTAGCACCCTCCTTGGCCGGCCAATCAAGCCCCACCAATCGCGAATTAAACTTATTTAATTCGCCCAATAAGCCTTCAAAAGACTTAGCCAATTTTAGCTTCCATTGCGCCTCTGATAAATTCAGATTCGACTTATTACTCTTGATCGGAAAATCCAATTTTCAACTCGTTTTAAATCCCTCGGATTACTCGTAGTGCGTGTGACTAAATAGGCTTTCGATTTATGTTGGCCGTCTATAATCAACCAATTATAGAACGATCATGAGTGGCACCTAGTAGTACATCATGATCCCCAATTAATCGAAAGATCAATGGTTTGACCTCAGAAAAATTATTCTGAAACCCTTCAGCAGCTCTAATGAATCGTGCCCCATTCCTTTCACCACCTTATACCCACTTGGTTCAGGACATGGTCTGTTTGTGTCAGTCCCCACTAGAGTGACTACGTCACATCTAGCCCAAGTAGTGTCTTTCTCGTCCTTTGGATTTCTAATTACTCTCATGTATTTAAGAGACTCGCACTCTAAACATGATATACTCTGGCCAGAGGTTTTGAGTAACAATCCGACGATAGGCCTGGGTATACATCTCCTCGCAAGGAGTGGTGAATCCTTTGTAGGTTGTTCAAACATCTTCGAGCACTTCGGCTTATACCCAATCATCCTGGGTCCACACCTCCTTGGAGATGCTTGCTTAAGATGTTAAAGTATAAGTCTCCATGACCAAGATGACTTGAACACCGCAAGTCAAAGAAACATCGCACTTAAGCTGCAATAAGAACTTCATTGACATATCTATATAGATAACCATATGAAGTCTTACAGCTAGTCACTCCAATGAACTAGTTCCCTTAACTAGCATCCATGTTTATCTTCGGACATCCCAATGTCACCAGCCTGTGAGAATCAGCTGATTAGAGAATAACCCATGCTAGTCTCAACAGAATTGATAGTGTCCGTTTTTATCAATTCATCGACTAGGGATATTTTCAATACTTCACATTTGCACATTTAGAGATAATCACTAGTTGTGATCCCATCACAAATTCTCTTATGCTGTGAGTTGTATTGCGGACATTCAGTAGATGAGTTTAAGATCTCAATCAAATACACAAACATGTATACTCAAATAGTGAATTATCATTTATTAAAATAAATGTTTACAATCATAAGGCGATTGCCTTAGGACACTTCTCTCATATCACTAACAAACTCCCACTTGGCCTAATGTCAATCGCTACGGTATCCAATACCACAGGCTCTAACATGACCCTCAAACTTATTCTGAGGTAAGGCCTTAGTTAAAGGATCCGTTAAATTACTTTAAGTGGGGATTTTCTCAATTTGTATGTCATTCCTACTTATAATCTCTCTGATCAGATGATAGCGGCGAAGCACGTGTTTGAATTAAAAGCTAAAATAGAGGTAATTCATTAAACCTTGAGTAAATGCAAACTTAAGCATATAAAAGTGGATCAAAACATGGATTTGAGACCCTAAATTTATCAACAAAATGGTAATTATCAACTCCCCCACACTTACTCTTGGGTGTCTTGCACAAGCCACTAGTGAGCCTAAGATGTATCCTCCTAAATTAGTCTCAATCATAGTTAGAAGCAATTGAAAGGAAATTACCTAGGGTTGTCAATTCTCAAAAATCTAAGCTCAATGGGCTAGTATCTTGTCCTTAAATCAACAACTTAGCATACTTCATCCATCATGACTCATTGAGATGAATTAACACAAAAAAACCTTGCAAGGGAAGTTTTAAAATGACTCTTCCTAAATTCTAAGTTTTTGATGAAGTGGAACTCACTCAAACACACCATGGTTCTTGCACTACCATAAGCTTGCTTGTTATCTACTCTCCACCATCATTCTTGATTTGGATCCACATCTACAAAAGCTTATTAGAACATGTTAAAGAAGATATATGAAATGATGAAATAGAAATAGAAGTTTGATGAACTTTGATGCTAAAGATTCATGATAAAGTAAGTAAAGAAATGTGATATGACAAGGAAATATGGAAAAGAAATATAGCATGGTAAGAAAATATGGAAAAAGTAAAGAAATATGGTATGATAAGGAAATTTGGAAAAAATAGAGTAAATGGAAGACTTGGATACTCAAAAATGTTCCTTAATGCACTTTGACCCTTTGATGGTGTCTTTTAGTGAAATCAGAGCTGTGGTGGAGTAGGGAGCAAACCATGACTCTTTGATGGCTGAATTTGGTGTGCCAGCATCTGCTGATCGGTCACTGGTCCGATCAGACATTGCCTGATCGGACTGAGAGTCGGACTGGACAGCTCCTGATCGGTCTGGAGACCGATCAAGCTCTGAACAGAACTGAAACTGTGAAATTCTGAATTATCTTCTACCGAGACTTTCAATCCTTCAATCTATAACTCCCTCTTGAATTCAACCAGCTTCTTGTTTTCACCTTCCATTTCAGAAACTAATCTAACCCCTTACACTTCATGTTTTTCTTTGTCTTTCCTTTCCTTTTCTTTTCTTTTCTTTCTTTTCTTTTGTTTTCTCAGCTGCTGATTTTTTTCTGTTTCTGTTTTCAATTTCAATTACTTCATCCTTACACTGCCACATTGCTTCAATTTCAGACTTTACAGCTTGCAGATTGCCAAAGCTGGTCCAAGTTTGGAGCTTCAATTTTTTTCAGATTCAATTAAAAAGGAATTGACACCTTCACTTCCTAAAGTCACTGTTTTTTTTTCTTCTTCTCTCTTTTTTTTTCTCTGCATCCAATGCTTTCGATTTTCTTCTTCATCTACAATTCAGATTCCATACTTGACAACTTCACAATAAATTCCAACTTACACGCAAGAGCTTAAATCATCACATTCCACATTAATTGTAACCCTTTTTGTGTAGACTCTCTCTTTTCCCTCTGGAATTTCTTTGATAAAGCTTGAAACACCAAATCATAATCAAGAATCTAAGTGTTCCACATGTAACCTTCACTATCCGACTCTTACAACTCACTTTTGATAAAAAACTCCTTCAAGTTGCCAAATACTTTACTTAATCCTCTATATATGATCAAATGCTTGATCCTCCCCGACACTTAAACTTTTGTCCGTCTCGGGCAAAGTAACCTCAAGAAACATTAAAGTAACCAAGTCCAATGAAGAATGTAGGTATAAACAAAAATTTAGGGGAAAGAAAATAGAATATAAAGAAGATCAACAAACAAGATTGCAAAATTTGGTATGAGAAAGGAAACAAAATGATTCACCTCTATAAATATGGTCCAATCATAGAAATATAGTTTTGAAAGAACCTAAGCAAATTCTAGAGTACAATTACATGTGTGTATCACAAAAATTTGGTCAATTCCTCACTAGGTAAAAAGAATTCATCTCAAGTCATCAATCTAGAGTCCATAGCTAAGAAGTACTCAAGCATCCATGAATTTTCATCCATTGGTTCAAATCCTAAGTCTTGACAACCAAATTTAATTTGCTTTCAAGGGACTCTAAAATGATATAAGAAAATCTAGATGGATACATTTATTCCTAATCATGTAAGAAACAAAGTGCCAAGAAGACTAACATGGTATCTACAATGAATTTTATGCATTCTACACTACTCAAGCATTTATTAGCAAGAACTCATTTTAAAAGGAAAATTACTGCTTGAAAACATGGAAGTGATATTTACAATGAAGTAAAAGTGTAAGAAGAAAATAACTCCCCTTCAAATTGGGTAAAGAGCATGGAGCATCCATCTTGGGTGAACTATCTTCATGTGATCAATCTCATAGTGTGCTTTCAATCTTCGCATAAGTACGTTCCGGTGGCCGGAGACGATTAAGGTTCAACATCCAGTCTTGGGGTAAATAGTTAAAAGTCAAATTAAATTCGACCCCTCCCACTGCATGCTCTTTAGAAGTCCTTCCGGGAGGTTGTAGGCTGTTAAGTTTCAGTACCCATTCTAGAAGCCTACGGGATCCTGCAAAACCATGTAAAGAAAATACCTCCCACATGCATGCAGGGTAAGAAAGGAATGAAATATAAACAACCTCTACATAAAATGAATCGAGATATGTATCACATCCAATGAAATCAACTTTAGGTACCTCTATGACTTTTTCACAATTAATCTCCACATATGATTTATCAAAAATTGCATCATAGCTAATGAAATCAATCTGGGGTACCTCCATGAATTTTTCTAAACAATCAACTGTTGGATCGAGAGAATACGATAGAGGGGGGTGAATATCGTAAATTGTTTTCAGATTAAAGATAAGAGAATACGCAGCGGAAAATTAAAACACAACGCAAAAATGCAAGCGGTTTTACTTGGTTCAAAGTCACGGTCGGCTCCTACTCCAAGGCCCACGGTCGTTGACCGTTTACTGCGGGCAATTCTATATGAACGCAAATGTTACAAACGATATTACAGTTGTAGTGCAGTAAATGAAATTGACTTCTTCGTTTACCGACGCCTGGTGTGGATCGTACTTTCGAGTAGAGGGTCGTCGTCGGCGCTTGAATCTTGAGATGGAAGGTTTCCGGAGCAGCACACTTGAGTCGAAGAGTGTAGAAGCGTTAGCAAGTTGTGTCGAGAAGCCTTGGGGGTCAAGCCCCTTATATAGTGAGTCTGGGGGCGCCCTGGACGTCGGGGGCGCCCTCTACGTGGCCTTCGATCCGCAACAATCTCGGCCAGCCCTTATCCCACTCGAGTAGGGCTGAGGCTTGACTGTGGGGGCGCCCGAGACGCTGGGGGCGCCCCGGTTGACTTGGTCTACTGGCTTCTCGGCCGGTTCACTTTGTTGGCTTGAACCCAGGGCGCCCTGGGCACTGGGGGCGCCCTGGCCCAGTAAGCCTTTGAAGCGCTTTTTTTGTTTACTGCTATGCCTTGACCTTGGGGGCGCCCGGGACCTTTGGGGCGCCCTACTCAGCTGCTGCCTCTCTCCCATGAGGCGTTTTGAGCTACAGAGACTCGTTCCTTTGGTCCTACATCCAGGGTTAGTTGCAAATACAATAAAACAAGAATATGTTATGATTATACAGCCATAGCTGTCTTGGTTCTGACATTGAGTCTCCAAAATGGAGCCCTAGGTCGAACCGACGCCTACTGTTCCCTCGACGGGGAACGCGTCCTCACCTACTCCTCTCAGGAGAATTTACCTGTTGCCAACCGGCTCCTCTGGTTGGACTTTTGCCCAGCAGTCCTTCACCAGGTGCCTAGCTGTCCTTCGCCAGGTCTTCAGTACCAGGCAGTCCTTCGCCTGGTGCCCAGCAGTCCTTTGCCAGGTCTTCGGTTCCAAGCAGTCCCTCGCCTGGTGCCTAGCAGTCCTTCGCCAGGTCTTAGATTCCTAGCAGCCCTTCGCCAGGTGCCTAGCAGTCCTTCGCTAGGTCTTTGTTTCCTAGCAATCCTTCGCCAGGTGCCTAGCTGTCCTTCGCTAGGTCTTTGTTTCCTGGCAGTCCTTCGCCAGGTGCCTAGCAGACCTTCGCTAGGACTTTGTTTCCTGGCAGTCTTTCGCCAGGTGCCTAGCAGCCCTTCGCTAGGACTTTTCCTGCATACTTGAGTAACATTGTTAGATCACCAATAATACTTAACTTTGAACCCTTTGCCAATATCAAAACAAGGTTCGATATGGTGCTTCCTGCACCAACAATGGTTCTTCCTGCACCAACATCAACCTCAGTCTCTACATAGAGGGTATCAAGTAATGAATCACAACCAACAAAATCAACTTTAGTCGCCTCTATAGAATTTTCACGGTTAATTTCTACAAAAGATGTATCAAGAAATTCATCACAACCAATGAAATCAACACTAGGTACCTCTAAAAATTTTTCACAAGTAAGCTCTACATGGAATGTATCAAGACATGCATCACAACCAATAAAATCAACACTAGGTACCTCTATAGAATTTTCACAGTGAGTTTCCACATAAGATGTATCACAACATGCTTCACATTCAACTAAATCTAATTTAGGTGCCTCCACGGGTTTTTCACAATCAATTTCAGCATAAGATGTATCAAGACATGTATCACAACCAATGAAATCAATAATAGGTACCTCTATAGAATTTTCACAGTGAGTTTCTACAAAAGATGTATCAAGAAATGTTTCACATTCAACTAAATCAATTTTAGGTGCCTCCACGGGGTTTTCACAATCAATTTCAGCATAAGATGTATCAAGACATGCATCACAACCAATAATAGGTACCTCAATGAATTTTTCTAAAAAAATAGGAGAAATACTTATCTTATCATGCTGAAGAATACCTGGAGGTCCTACAAGAGTAGATGTAACTATAGCCTCCTCCTGGTCATGTACAGGCTCCATCTTATGCTCAGGTTCTGGTGGACATTCAACGAACACAAGTGATTCTTGGGTTCTTGCTTCCACCATGCAAGTCCCTACACTTTCTGGCTTATCCTCTTAATCTCCTAATGTATCAATCAATGATGGTGGTCCCTGGGGCTCAGTGCAATCCCCTACACCTATAGATTCATCTCCAATACATGCTTCCTCAATAATATCTGCAACAACCATATTAGAAAAATTAGGACCAATAACAATTATATCATCACAAAATAAAAGATGAAAAGGATCACAAAATAAAAGACTAGAATTGTCCTGTAGAGCTTCAGAATCAAATCCAAGGCTGTCACAAGATTTACTATCAATCTCCTCCACTGCCTCTATAGATAATGATTCTTCAGTAGGTATGGGTGGTCCCTGGGGCTCAGTGCAATCCCCTACACTCTCACACCTATCCTCTGAATCCCCTGACATCTCAATCAATATAGGTGGTCCCTGGGGCTCAGTGTAATCCCCTACACCTATAGTACCATCTCCAGCTGAAAGTGAATCAGATACAGTCTTCAAATCTTTAGTCTCCTCTGTAGCTAACACCTCCTCTGTCCCATCTGAGCTTAAACATCATCTCTGAAAATCAATTGAAACTTCATCAACAATTAACTCTGCCTCAACAACCTCATCTGAAATACCCATGCTAATGATAGGAGGATCCTCTCTGGGGTACTGTGGGAATGATATAGGAACTTTTGGCTCCTCCACTTGAGCTAAAAATTTTGAAAATAAACTCTCAACAGGAATTTCAGGAGGAATAGCTGCTGTGGGTGCCTTGATTTTGCTGATTTCTTCTTCTTCCTCCTCCAAAATTGCAAGATCAATTGAAGAAGGGCTTAGACTTGCACTAGGGTCACTACCAACTGATGTAGAATCAATTCCAGGGCTGTTTTGAAGTGGAAAATAAGATGCTGAAAATTTTTCAGGAATTTCATCCCTTGGAATGTTTAAACGTGAAACAACTTCCTTATTCCTCAAAGTTAGTTCACAATCTTGCCCCTCAGGATTATGAGTAGCTTGAAAAGGGAATTGTCCTGCTCTTTGGGCTTGCATTTGTTCCATTTCACTAACCAATTGTCCCAGGTGTCTCTCAATGTTATTAAGAGCAGAATCATTTTTTTGTTGTTGCAAGAGTTGTTGTAACATCTCCTGCAGCCTTTGTTGTTGAGCCTCAAGCTCACTAGAATCCTCAAAGTCTCCTTGATTGGTGTGGAACTCCTGTTGGTCTTGAAACGTAGCATTAGGTTGTTCAAAATTGTAAGTAAGCTGTGAATTCTGAAAACCAAGTTGTTGGGGCTGATCAAATGAATAATTGGGTTGCTGAAGTTGCTGAAAATTAGTTTGCTGATAAACTTGCTGTGAAGGTTGACAATCTTGCTGATCATAATGAAATGGTTGTTGGAAATCTTGGAAATTCTGCTAAAATTGCTGTTGTGGCTGCTGAAATTGTTAAAAATTTTACTGAAAATTAGGATTGTAACCTTGCTGAAAATTCTGGAATTGTGGTTGAAATTGCTCTAGTGGCTGATTGAAAGGTTGGTTTTGTTGAAAATTCGAATAGGGCTGCTGAAATTGTTGGAAAGGCTGAAATTGTGGCTGCCCTTGCTAAAATTGATAATTTGATTGCTAAAAATTTTAATAGGACTGCTGAAAATTTTGAAATGGTTGTTGTCCTTGTTGTGGGGGTTGTTGTGAATTAAAATGATTCTCCCAATCCGAACTGCAAGTAGATGAATAAATGTTGGGTCTTTGTTGGAATTCCATTTGCTTCACCAAAAACTTTAACTCCAACAATGAGCTTTTAATCTCTGATTGATCAGTTGAAAACATTGTTAACGTCCACAAGGTCTCCACCTGCAGTCCTGTCACAAAACAAACAAAATAGCAGCAACCGTATACAAAAAGATAGAGCAAATAAAATGAAATCAAAGAATATAAATATTAAACACAAGCTCAAATTAAACAAACTCAACTAGTGAGTTCCCCGGCAACGACGCCAAAAATTTGATGGACCCAAAATAGATGTCATGAATGTGAGTCTCAAATTTAGATATTTATAAAACTGAAAACCCTTTGGCTAACAAAGTTAAAATGTAGTAGAGGGGCCTCAGGTCATATTTTTCCAAGGACTAGTTGAATGAATGTTTAACTCGAGCTTGCAAGTTGTTGTCGTCAAATGTTTTGGGTTTTCTAATAAGATGGGGGTTTTTGCGATAGAGAATTGACAATATGAAACAAAACTGAACTTTGGAACTGAACAGAATGAAATAGACTTAACTAAGCAAGGTAATGAATTTAGGAAGTGCGGAAACTAAACTTAACCTAGTTAACAACTAAGCAATTAAATTCAAACGATGAATTGAAATTTAAGAACTAATTGCAGGAACTAATTGCAAGGAGAATTAATTGCAAGATAATGAAAACTAAATCGAAACATGGCTTAAGCACTTGACTTAAAGTGTAGAGGAACAAACTAGAACAATGTCAAGAAATACATGTTTAAAACCAAAATAATCCTAATTAGAACATCAAATCCGTTTATCCCAAGACTTCCCTTTGCTGTCTCACAAAGGATGAGCTAGAAACCCTTTGGGCTCAAAAACCATCGAAAGCAGACTTCCTTGCTCAATTAGCTCTGTTCTGCCCTTCCTGATCGGTCAACCGACCAATTAGGTTCTCGTCTGATCGGTCACGGGACCGATCAGAGAACCCTCTGTCCGATCACGCGATCGATCAGTAATCTGAAGGCCTCACCCTGATCTATGCCTTCTCAATCTGCTGGATAGCGATCGAACCCAAAATCCGTCAACAAGCCTTCGAGAACCCCTCTCAAGCTTTGACAGCTCTGTCTACCCAGGCCATCTTTGGAGGATATCTCTGTCTAAGTGTTACCACTACCCCATGTATATAAATGGGGGAGAGACCTTGATGCTCCCCAAATATAGATTGTCACGAACGTGAGTCTCAAATTTAGATATTTGTAAAGTTGGAAACCCTTTTTGCTAACAATGATAAAAATGTAGTAAAGGGGTCACAGGTCGTATTTTTCCTAGGGCTAGTTAAGGATGTTGATGCAGTCTGGCCCGGTTGTTGTTTTGGTGTTTGACAATGATTTAAGTTTGGTTGAGCGAATTTGGGTTAATGTCCTGGTCAGGGACTGGGCTTGAAATCTCGGTGAGTGAAGCCGGGTCCTGGTGAGTGAAGCCAGGTGATGGAAATCCCGGTGAGTGAAGCCGGGTCCTGGTGGTGAAGTCGGGTCCTGGTGGTGAAGCCAGGTGATTGGAAATCCCGGTGAGTGAAGCCGGGTCCTGGTGAGTGAAGACAGGTGTTGGAAATCCCGGTGAGTGAAGCCGGGTCCTGGTGAGTGAAGCCAGGTGTTGGAAATCCCGGTGAGTGAAGCCGTGTCCTGGTGAGTGAAGCCAGGTGGTGAAAAGTCCTAATTCGGAAGGTTGGGTGAAAAGTCCTAGCTTGGAGGGCTAGGTGAAAAGTCTTAACTTGGAGGGTTAGGTGAAAAGTCCCAACTGGAGGGTTAGATGAAAAGTCCTGGTGAGTGAAGCCGGGTCCTGGTGAGTGAAGCCAGGTGGTGGAAATCCCGGTGAGTGAAGCCGGGTCCGGTGAGTGAAGCCGGGTGATCGAAATCGTAGTGAGTGAATCTAGGTTGAAATCTCGATGAGTGAAGCCGGGTCCCGGTGAGTGAAGCCGGGTGACCGAAACCCTGGTGAGTTAAGCCAGGTCCTAGCATGGAGGTCTAGGTTGAAGTCCCAGTGAGTGAAGCTGGGCATGGCACGAGTCAGAGAAGGGTTGGAGGCTTGTTCTCGTGACTTAGAGTGCATTTGGACTTGCCTTGATCGGTCTGGTGACCGATCAGGGAAGTTGGCACGCTGCTCCTTCGTAGATCGGTCGGGTGATCGATCCAGCGATGTCTGATCGGTCTGGTGACCGATCAGGGAGTGTGTGTTTCACTCACTGCACAGCTCTTGATCGGTCTGGTGACCGATCAGGGACCGAACAGTGAGTTGAGTTCCCTTGCTGATCAATGTCCTGGATCGGTCCGGTGACCGATCAGGGACTTTGGATCTGATTAAAAAATCACTGTTCATCTGTCCTGATCGGTCTGGGTGACCGATCAGGCTTGACTCTGATCGGTCTGGTGACCGATCAGGCGTCACTCTGATCGGTCGGGTGACCGATCAGGAGTGTATAGCCGCGAGAGCTGGGAATCCCAGCGAAGCAGTGGATCGGTCTGGTGACTGACCCACACGCCCTGGATCGGTCCGGTGACCGATCACTTTAATTCAAATATGCTGTCAGAAGTCTGTTTTCACTGCCGATTCTCTGCTACTTGTTGATTTCTTTTTGATATGCATTGCTAAGCCTCTGTTGGAGTGTGCAGGTGATAGCAGGTGATTCAAGCACTCAAGGAGGGTCAATGGGAGGCTTTCCTCGGAGCAGATTTGGATCTATTATGTTTTCAGGTCTCAACGACGTCTGACGCAACTGGCAACTGACGAAGGCGCGGCTGGCAACTGACGGAGGCTAAGCTGGAGGAGTGTCCAGTGGACTGAGTGCTCAGAGAGGTCAGTGGGTCAGGGTGTGAGTCAGTGGTGCTGATGGAGCTGGTGACGTTGAGCCGAAGCTTAAGAGACAAAGCTGGATGCAGAGGAGCGTGGCGAACAAGATAGAAACTTGGGAAGTTTGGCTGGGCTGTGTTCGTGCTCTCTGTTGCTTTATGCTTGAGCGATCTTGTTATATCATTGTGAGCTTGTCTTCTCGAGTGTCTCTGTGCTTAACTTGTATCTTCTTGAGATCACGTGTGGAGAGGTTTCTCCACCGAGAAGGAGGCTCCTACTATCCGGAGTTCACCGGGGATTGATCTGCCGACGATCAAGGGATCACCCACCTCACGGGCACGCCAAGGAGTAGGGGCAAGTTATCCTCGAACCTTGTACATCTTTGAGTTAGCGACCGTGTGGTTTGTTTTTCCTTCTCTGCATTTATATTCCTGCTGTTATACTTGTATTGCTTCCGCTGCAGCTAACCTAAGTGCAGAGAAATCTTAAAAGAGTTCAAGAGCAAAAAATTGTGTCTGGCTATATTCACCCCCCCCCCTCTCTAGCCATCTCGTTTCCAACAAGTGGTATCAGAGCTTGGAGCTCTGTTCACGGCTTAACATCCGAGAGCTTACAATAAGATGGCTGGAAGAGAAGGAATGAGCATAAACCGACCTCCATTCCTCGACGGCACTGATTTTTGATTTTGGAAGTCACGAATGGAGTTTTATTTAAAGACCAACATTTTCATGTGGTTCTCGGTCAAAGAAGGTTTCATCACTCCAAGGGATGCCGAAGGAAGAGATCTCGATTTCTCAAGTTGGTCGGCTGAGCAAATTAGAAAGGGTGAAACAAATGCCAAAGCTGTGGTTACCCTGCAGTGCAGAATGTCCAAGGACCAGTTAATCAAGGTTGGCCCCTTCACCTCTGCCAAAGACCTATGGAACAAACTCCTTGAGCTCCATGAAGGAACTCAAGACACCCGGACAGCCAAGAAGGATCTCCTTCACAGCCAACTCCAGAATTTGACAATGGGAGAAAATGAAATTGTAAGTACGCTTCATTGTCGATTCAAAGAAGTATTGAATGGTCTCCACTCCATTGATGAAAAGGTAGAAAACCGAGACTTAGTGAGGTATGTTCTCAAAGATTTTCCTAGGAACGCCTTGTGGTCATCTATGGTGGATGCCTACAAGGTATCCAAGGATCTTTCAATCATTAAGTTAGAAGATCTATTTTGTGAAATGGAGTTGCATGAGATCTCTAACAAAAGTCCAAAGGTGAAAGGTATTGACTTAGTGGCAGGTGACAACAAGAAGAAGAAGAAGAAGAAGGAAGTCTCTTCATCTTCATCTTCATCCTCATCCGAGCCCGAGTCCGATTCCGAGGAGGATGGCAGCAGGTCTTCTTCCTCTGATATGGCCAATTTTGTGAGAAGAATGATGAGAAAGAGCTGGCGCTTCAAGGGTAAAGGTAACTCGAGTGGAATTACAATTGATAAGTCTAATATTACTTGTTATGAGTGTAGCAAGAAAGGATATTATAAGGATGAATGTCCAAAATTAAAGAAGAAGAAGGGTAAATCAAAGAAGAAAAAGAAGGCCTTGAGGGCCACATGGGATGAATCATCCTCTAGTTCATCCGAAGAAGAGAAGGAGGAGAAGTACACTCATTACCGTGCCCTCATGGCCATAGAGGATTCAAATCAAGAGGAGAGTGGAGACGAATCAAGCTCCTCAACCGCGCCTTCATCATCTTCGGATGATGAAGAGGTAATCTCTCCCGAGCTACATAAGTGCTATAGAACCATTGCATGTCTAGCTAGGATGCTTAAAAAATCTAAGGCCAAAGTCAAAACATTAAGGTTGGAAGTAAAAGAATTGAGATCCTCTAAGCTTGAGGATATTAATGCTTTGCATGATGAATCCCTTAAGGATGAAAATAAGGATTTGAAGAGCAAAGTTGAAAACCTCAAGAATATTCTTGAGAAGTTTTCAACTAGATCCAAGACCCTAGACATGATTCTAAGTTCACAAAAAGTGGTCTACAACAAGAGTGGCTTGGGTTATCAACCTAAAGAATCTAGTTTCATATCGTTGATGTCTAGAACCCAATTTAGAGAACAAAATAATTCTAGGGTTCAAAAAGTCAAAAAGAAAATGACAAAGGCATGGGTGCCTAAGTCCTTCATTGTAGATTCATTAGGTCCCAAAATTTGGGTACCTAAAACCTCTATCATTCGAATTGTATAGCTTAGTTTGAGGGGGAGCATCTATCAATATGGGAGGTTGATATTTGGTGCTCCAAACCCATGACCGAAGGAAAATTGTCATTCACATGGATGGTTATGAAAAATTCGAATTAAATGCTTTGAGCTCCATTATTTTAGATCTTATGACAATATAATCCCTTGGCTAGTGATTTTTATGGTAGTCATGTGTTAAAGTACTTAGTCATGGTATAATCTACTTTAGTGTTTAAGTTCTTCCATGATCAAGTATGCCATGATTTTCTTGTATGTATTATGCCAACATGAAGAACACATGGTTTGTGAAAATCACTATGAAAATCTCACAATACATGATTAGACAAAGAACATGAGTTTAAGGCCTAGGCTTAAGCTTTTCTTATTAGTTTGGAGATGTGATCATTCATGAAAATTGATGCAACCCTGTTTTTCCATGCTATTCATGATTATGAATTTTATGTTCAAATGGTTGTATGTAAACCTTGGAAGTTTGATACAAGCATGTTTTTGAAAGGGTTATCATACTTTTGTTTGTATCACGAAATTTGATCATACCTTGATACTAATGTTATATAGGCATGTTTTGAAATTTAATCATATGTTGATCACTTTCAAACTTATCATGTTTTCTGGAATCATGCTTTGAACTTTGTATTTATAAGTTTTACTCTCAAGATATATTGGAGATGTTGCATGATTTGATAATATACATGATAGTTAAAGAGATGCAAATCATGTTGTTTCCTTTGGGTAGAGAAACATGAATGTTGTTTAATGGAACACTGTTAGGAGTTAAAACTGATTGAATTAGATTTTAGAAGTGTTTCAGAGTTTCTGAACTTTCAGAGTTTCTGAACTATCGTCTGTATCAGACCTGATGGGTCCACCGATCGATCAGGACTCACCCTGATCGGTCTGGCGACCGATCAAACCAACTCTGATCAAGGAACTCCCAGATCGTTCCAAATTGATCCAAAACCTCCTCAAACCAATCTCTTTTCATTGAATTGTATCAGTTTGATGATCATACTCCTAACAAATCTGATACAAACCAATTTCACAATTGAAACATATTTGATCACCCATTGGTACAAACCTGGTACTAAGGGAGCACAAATTTATTCAGTGATACAAACCTGGTACTTAATAGTGGATTTGATACAAACCTATGTTGGAAATGTTCAAATTCATAAGAAAGGGTTTGTTGAGTCATGACTCTTGATCTAATGTCGTGTTTTCGGAAATTTTTCTGAAATGACCAATATTTAAGTCATCTCCCCTGTTATGGAATGCAAATTGTTAATGCAGTCTGTTCAGGCACGTATCAGAGTTTTAGAAATTTTTCTGAAATTCGATCGCTCTCTCAGACTAATCAGATATACTTCTGTATCACGTAATCAATAGACCTGGTTGGTCACGGAGACACAATCAGGA
>JAGFNQ010002073.1:0-62116 GCA_024364735.1 Boesenbergia rotunda | reverse complement strand
CGGTTGTTATTTTGGTGTTTGACAATGATTTAAGTTTGGTTGAATGAATGTGGATTAAGTCCTGGTCGGGGACTGGGCATGAAATCCCGGTGAGTGAAGTCGGGTCCTGGTGAGTGAAGCCAGGTGATTAAAATCCCGGTGAGTGAAGCCGGGTCCTGGTGAGTGAAGCCAGGTGGTTGAAATCCCGGTGAGTGAAGCCGGGTCCTGGTGAGTGAAGCCAGGTGATGGAAATCCTAGTGAGTGAAGCTAGGTTGGAATCCCGGTGAGTGAAGCCGGGTCCCTGTGAGTGAAGCCGGGTGACCAAAATCCCGGTGAGTGAAGCCAGGTGTTGAAAAGTCCTAATTCGGAAGAGGTGGGTGAAAAGTCCTAGCTTGGAGGGCTAGGTGAAAAGTCCTAACTTGGAGGGTTAGGTGAAAAGTCCATCTTGGAGAGTTAGGTGAAAAAGTCCTGGCTTGGAGGGTCAGGTGCCTAGCTTGGAGGGCTAGGTTGGATGAAGGTCTAACTCGGAGGGGTTGGGTGAAAAGTCCTAACTTGGAGGGTTAGGTGCAAATTCCCAACTTGGAGAGTTAGATTGAAAAATCCTTAGCTTGGAGGGCTAAGGTGAATGAAATCCTAGTTTGGAAGGCTAGGTCTGCGTCCCTGGATCGGTCTGGTGACCGATCAGGGAGTTGGCACGCTGCTCCTTCGTGGATCGGTCTGGTGACCGATCCAACGATGTCTGATCGGTCTGGTGACCGATCAGGGAGTATGTGTTTCACTCACTGCACAGCTCCTGATCGGTCTAGTGATCGATCAGGGAGCGAACAGTGAGTTGAGTTCCCCTGCTGATCTGCTCCTAATCGGTCTGGTGACCGATCAGGGATACTGCTCAGATCGGTCTAGTGAACGATCATTTGTCGCAAGGTTCTCACTATCACCGATCAGGATGACTCCTGATTGGTCTGGAAGCAGCCTGATTGGTCTGGTGACCGATCAGGCTGGAGCCTGATTGGTCTGGGGACCAATCAGGAATGTGCAGAAGACTTCTGGATCGGTCTGGTGACTGATCAGGGTCCTTCCTGATCGGTCTAGTGACCGATCAGGCGCAGAACTTTAATTCAAATACGCTGTCAGAAGCTCTGATCGCGTCTGTTTTCACTGTCGATTCTCTGATACATTGCCGATTCTTGTTGATATGCATTGCTAAGCTTCTATTGGAGTGTGCAGGCTTTACAAGGATGATTCAAACATTGGAGGAGAGTCAATGGGAGGCTTTCCTTGGAGCAGGTTTGGTTGTTTCCTTGTTTCAGGTCTCAACGGCGTCTGGAGAGCAGCTGACAACTGACGGAGGCTCAGCTGGAGAGGGTCTTCAGTGGACTGAGTGCTCAGGGAGTCAGGGGGTCAGGCTGTGGCTTCAGTGGATGCTGATGGAGAGCCTGGTGATGGGAGCAGATGCTTAAGACGAGGCTAGAAGCAGAGGAGCGACAACGGGAAAACACACAGGAACTTGAGGAGTTTGGCTGGGCTGTGTGTTGTGCTCTCTATTGCTTGGTGCTTGAGCGTTCTTGTTTCATCTTTGTGAGATATCCTTCTCTTAGTCTCGTGAGCTTATCTTGTATCCTATTGAGACGCTTGTGGAGAGGTTTCTCCACCGAGAAGGAGGCGCTGTTTTATCCGGGTCACCGGGGCTTGATCTGCCGACGATCAAGGGATCGCCCACCTTACGGGCACGCCAAGGAGTAGGGGCAAGTTATCCCCGAATCTTGTAAACGATCCTTGTTAGCGATCCTTGGTTTGTATTCTTTGTTTCTGCATTTCTGTTAAGATTGTTTCTCTACGTATGCTTTGTTTCCGCTGCTGCTAACTTAAGTGCAGAGACAGATTTCAAATGAGCAACTTGTGGGTGTCTGGCTATATTCACCTCCCCCCTCTATAGCCATCTCGTCACCAACAACCACCATCTGATCCAGAGTTAGAGTCAATACAAGAACATGAGAAAATCACATCCCCTTGTTTGAAGTTCCCAAGTAACTCTCAACAATATAGGTTAGTATTCCTGATGATCTTTCAGAAAAGTTGATAGAGGTATAGATCATTGATATTGTAGGATGTGATTCAATTTCTAATTCATGCACAGTTAAATTTGATATGGTTTTTGTTCTTTCTTATCTTACATGTGTTTGGGAGTTATGCTATTTTGTTGGGTGTGTAGATTTTCATAAAGCCTACAATTGGATCCTACATCTAAAATGTCTCCTGCCACTCGAAAGGACTTCCAAAGAGACAATAAAGGAGAGAATGATACTTCATCCTATGTTGAAAGCTTTCTCCTAAGCATGGGCAATTGGAAAGAAAGTCCAAAAGTATCTTACTCTGGCCAATTCTAGATTTAGATGACACTAATAAAGGGGTTGAGAAAATGACCTAAAACAAACGATTCTTAGGAGACAACCTAAGTCCTTCTTTGTTTCCATTTCAGTTTTTAGTTTCTTTCTAGTTCATAACCCAATACCTCTACTTAATCCTTCTTATCTATTTGCCTTGTATTGGATTTAAAGTTAAAGAGGAGTGTGCAAATTATAGAATCGTTTGAAATGAGAGAAGGGGGATGAATCTCGTAAGTTTGAAAATCATTCTTTCCTCATTTTCAAAGTAAAGTAAAGCAGTGGAAAATTAAAAATACATTTATTTTACTTGGCTCAGAGCCTTCGTCGACTTCTACTCCAAGGCCCGCAATCCTCGACCGCATTCATTGGGCAATCCACTAATTTTCTTTCTCTGAAAAACTTTCGAAGAAAGTAAAAGCACACAATATGTAAAGAATGATAGTAACACCCTACTATTGTAACGCCCGCCCTTATATCTACCCTCGGGGCGGGGTTACGTACAACTCAATCATATAGTAATATTTTTTTTTCCTATCTTCTAGCATGACATTAAAACAATAAAGCAAGGGCTAAGGACTAAGCATGCTTGTTTAACTATCAAAGTCATTCTACAATATGATAGATTCACCAGTAATGTAACTCATAACATAATCAAATATAAAAGACTTCTAAAGGTAAACATCGTCATGCCAGGTCAATCTTAATCACCAACACTTATTGTCAAGGAACATAAACATAGGCACATTAAGTAGATATAGGATCATTCTTTCCCGAGCCACCACCCCACACATCTTCAGCCTCCTGCCTCTTCCTTCCATTTAAGTGTTATCTGCAGCATAAGACAACACATAAACTAGTAAGCATAAATGCTTAGTAAGGATCCTGTCCTACTCACAAAATCCGTACGAAAGAACATAACATGTACACATAATGAGTTCATCAAAGCATGTTAAACATCCAAGTTTCTAACATGCAGTATCAAGTACCTCAAGCATACTCTTCACATATTACAAATATTTTCAAAGAATGTTTTCAAAACATTTCCATAATGGTAGTACTTAAAAATACATCCATATCATATCGGGCCCTGTTGTGTACCAACTATCGCGCGGAAACTATTGCGCGTTCCCTAATGAATTGGGGTAGCGAGCCACCAAGTCATTAGAGCAGGACCCTTCCGTCCTACCGGAGCCACGTTAACATGCACCCCGGATTTGTTTAACGACCCCCTTCCGAGTCGGGTACACAACTTAAAAGTAAAATACTTATCATGCTGTTACATATATGCTAAGGAATACTCCATATTTACTCTTATGGGACACACCACTCTTCAAGGGTGCTCTTGATCCCCTAGGGACACACCACACATTCGGGTGCTCTTGATCCCATACTATTTGAGTATCCCTTCAAGCATTTTAACATATCACATGCAATTTCATAAGTGTGCCCCATGGGCTATAAGGCATGCTCATACATACATCATATTTCATGCATGTCCATACATACATCATATTTCATACTTGTTCATACATGCATCATACATGTTTATACATACATCATATTTCATACTTGTTCATACATATATCATATTCCATACATGTTCATACATACTTCATCATGCATCATATTTCAACCACTTAACCTACCTTAGACCTGACAAGCTTTGGTCACATAGGTCATACTCATATCGTAGGAAGTGGTAGCATGCTATCAATTAAGATTTCAATCAGACATCTCATTTAAACACCTCATACATAAACATATCAAAGCATGCTAACAATTAAGGTTTCCTTATCAACCATTCCATTTAACACCACATACATACACATATGATCATCCCCAACCATAAACATATATCATAGGGTAGTTTGACCTTTACAAACCCTAGTCCTAGTGGGTTGGCCGAAACATCAAGAGTAGGGAAATATCAGGACTTTTGCATTAATCATTCACACATACATTTATTCAAACACCTCATACATAAACATATCATAGCATGCTAACAATTTAAGGTTTACATATCAACCCTTCCATTTAACACCACATACATATACATATGATTATCCCCAACCATAAACATATATCATAGGATAATTAATTTTCACAAACCCTAAAGTCTATGCCTTGGCCGAAAGTCCTATGATAGGGCAAGTTCAATTTTTGGCAATGAAATATTCACACAACCATCTATACAACACCTTGTATACACTATCATACAATATACTAAGCATGGATACATTATGTGATAATTCAATCCTCACTAACCCTAATTCCTAGGTCTTGGCCGAAACCCATCTAAACCCTAACCCTAGTTTCATAGGGTAGGAGTATCAAATATTCATACAAACATATATTCAAACACTTGATCTACATTCCTAAGCATGAATCCATTATAGAAAATCATAAAATCCCCAAACCCTAATTTCTATCATGCTTGGCCGAAAGTTGTAGGGCACTAAAACCCTAATTCTTGTTATCACACATGATGGAAAAATAACATAAATTCATACCCTAAGTTCCTAGGGATATCCTCATGCATCAAGAAGCAACCAAAGCCCATAAGTGGGTGGTGGCCGAAACTTTGTAGGGTACCAAACCCTAACTTTTGTTTTTCCAAAAATTTGGAAACATCACATATGAGTATAAAGTTCCTAGGGGTACTAGCATGCATCAAAGTATGATCAAAAGCCTTCTCTTGGACCCCCTTACAAGGAGTGGCCGAAACTTCCACTAGGGAAGTTCTTGTGAATTTTCCAAAGAACAAAACAAGCAAACATTCAATAGCGATTATGCCACAGGCGAGAGGATACTTACATCCTTTCGCTTGGATTTCTCTTTCTCTTACTCCGTAGGGTACCCTAGATTTGTAGGGCAAGTGAAAATCCTTTCCGAATCTTCTCTAGGGCTCCTTAGACTTAGTAGTGGCAAGAACCTTCAAAGGTCTTCTTCCTTCCAACTTTTCTAGGGCTAGAACCCTAGACTTGATTTTCGAAAATGAGAAGGAGAGGGGGAGAGGGTCTCGGTGGGGAAGAGTGAAGAGGAAGAAGAAAAGAAGAGAAGGAAGTTACTCCAACTTCCCCTTATTTATACTTTTCTCATGAAAAGACATGTCTCTTCACTCTTACACACTTAACAAGCATGTTTCTCATCCTCTCAACAAGAAACAATGCTTGGTGTAGTGGTTAAGACATGGAGAGTGCAACTAGGAGGTTCAAGGTTCAATCCTTGCCCCCTCCTTTTTATCACCTTTTGCACTAATCCATATCAAAGCCCATTAAGCCAAGCCCATCATGAAATTTCATAATATTTCATGTTTATGAATTCATAACATTATTTACATAATATTTTATAAATATTATTCACATAATATTTCATGATAATAATATTTCATGAATTCAATAATATTGCATATTTATGAATTCATAATATTTCATAACATTTCATGATACTATTTCATGAATTCCATAATATTTCATATTTATGAATTCATAATATTTCATAATATTTCATGATACTATTTCATGAATTCCATAATATTTCATATTTATGAATTCATAATATTTCATGATACTATTTCATGAATTCCATAATATTTCGTATTTATGAATTCATAATATTTCATATTTATGAATTCATAATATTTCCTAATATTTCATATAGGAAATTTCGGGGTGTTACAACTATCTTCTTTTGTAACAATGCAAGTACAAGTATAATATGAAACAATACCGACACAGAACATATGATCTTGTGCGTAGTGTCGATGAGCTTCCCGACATTGTAGTAGTAGCACTTGAGCAAGTTGTTGACACAGAAAGTGTGGAAAATGTTGGATCGGGTTGGTCCGGCTAGAGGGGGGTGAATAGACGGCTAATAATTGAAAAGTGGTGGAAACTCGTCTATATAAAAAAACTTGGTTGCAACTTGGTCATTGCTTCCAAGACGGTTAAAGCAAAAAAAAATCTCCTTGTGACGGAGAAGTCTTACAACTGAAGATCACAAAACTTAGAGAATTACAATAGTATTGAATGAATTACTCTAAATCTCTAAGCCTATTTATAGGTTGAGTGATATGATCTTGACCGTTGATACAAGATTGAGTTTCATCTTGATCGTAGATCTAAGATTAATCTTAGCTGTTGATCGTAGATGAAATTTTATATCAACTAGATTTTAAACTCTAATTAAAAGAGATAAATATTATTCTCTCTTTAATCGCTCCTTTGAAAGCTTCGGATGGCAACCGAAGCAAGCCCCCCCCTCTCCACGTGTGCTTGTGCACAGAAGGATTCTCGGATCAACTTTTCTTCACCGCTTCATCGATTGCTTCTCCAAGACTTTGTTAAGTTTTGTCTAAACAAATCCACGTGTGGAGCTTGTAAAATGCTTTAATTAAAAGCTTTAATATAAAAGCTTTTATAAATTAAAGTCATTTAAAAGGCTTTAATTAAAAGCTTTAATATAAAGGCTTTTATAAATTAAAGTCCATTAAAAAGCTTTAATTAAATGCTTTAATATAAAAGCTTTTATAAAAGACTTTAATTCAAGTCTTGATCCAAGTCAGAGGCAACTTGGTTGACTGTTCGTAGGTAGATTTTCTGGGTGATTTCTGATCAACCAGAGTTAGGCTCACCTGAACCCGACTCCGATCTTTCGCCCCTCAAGCGTGCTTCCTTTCGGCTTCTCGTCCCTCGGACATCACGCGCGTCCTTCACGCTCCACCAACGTACTCTTCCGCAGCTTTCGCGTCCCTCGGATTGTACCGAGCCCGTCGGCTCACTTCCCCGTGCAATCCTTCTCGTCCGCTGCGTCTTATGCTCAACTTCCTCTGTACCTAAGTTCCTGCACACTTAGCAGAGGGATTAAAACCAATAGGACCTAACCTAACTTGGTTGATCACATCAAAACCAACCGGGGCACCAACAATCTCCCCATTTTTGATGTGCATCAACCCAAGTTTAGTTAGGGATAAACAACAAACAATAAAAATATTGTAACAGAATTAAACATAAAAAATTTGCAATCATGTACATAACCTCCCCCGAACTACTCTCCCCCTTTGATCACAGCAAAAATGGGACAAAACAACAAAAATAGGGAAGTGAAAATATAATTAGGAAAAAAATTTTAAGTGTGATAACAAATATTCTAAGTAAAAAGAATCACGTTACCATAAATTTTTCAAATTTAATATGGCATATTTTTTTCTGAAGTTAATTCCAATTTTTTTTTTAATTTCAAATTTTAACCGAAAATATTTGAAAAATATTAACATAACTTTTTGTAAAAGAATTCTGCAAAAAAAACTTATCAGTTTAAAATAAATTTTGGAACCCAAAATAAATTTTCATCTACGGGGTTAATCAAAAACTTTGGAGGAATATAATTTCTAGGAATTTTCCTAATCTGGCCCTTATGATTTTTAACATACCAATTCAGATTTTCAGAATAAAAATTCTTTTTAATTCTTAAACATGCAATATCATTTTCTAATTTCTCCACTAGATTCGTCAAATTTTCATTTTCTATTTTTAATTGGTCGGATAGAACAGATGAGCATACAGTGCCAAATCTTTCTTTTAACTCAGAGTTTTCTATCTCCAATTTATTCATCGACTTAAGCATGGATTTTATTACCGAGTAGATTCGAGCAGGTGGAAGTAGACATACCTCACTTACCGGGTCGGTTTCGAAGTTAGGATCTTTCTCTTCATTGCTACTTTCTCCCGAGGTGCTTTCTTTATCTTTGTCCTGGTGGCTTGCCATCAATGCAAGTCCGACGAACTGTTCGGCTTCCGATTCATCTGACGAGGTCTCGTCCCAGGTGGCTTTTAGTGCCTTTTTCTTCTTTGGCTGGTTCTTGAGTTTAGGGCACTGATCTTTCAGGTGTCCCTCCTCATTGCAGTTGTAGCATCGGACCGTTCATTTTTTCTTTTTCTGCACCCTTTTTGAGTGGTTAGTATTAATAAATTTACATAATTTTCTTACCGCTAGTGCTGTTTCTTCATCATCCCGTGAAGATTCTTCGTCGAGTTGGATCTTCCTTGTGTTTAGCGCAATGTTGTTAGCTTTCCTGTTCTTTTCTACAAAGCGAGATTCGTGAAGTTCCAAAGTAGAAAATAACTGTTCTAAAGTACTTATTTCTAGATCTTTTGAAATATAATACGCATCGATTACCGAGGTCCATTCCGGGGTTCTCGGAAACGCGTTTAGAGCGTACCTTTGAGCATTGCGGTTAGTTACCTTTTCTCCGAGATTTTTGAGGCTTGTGATTAGTTCTTTTACCTTTGCATGTAATCTCGCAACAGATTCTCCTTCTTCCATCCGTAGATTGGTCAGTCGGCTTCGAAGAACATCTCGTCGCGCAAGTTTTGCTTCCGAGGTTCCTTCGTGTAGTTCCAAGAACTTTTCCCAAAGTTCCTTCGCCGATTCGTACTTACCGATCCGGTTCACATCTTGCTCTGGGAGGACGGTCAGCAGATGAAATTCTGCCTTTGCGTTTGCTACAGCATCAACTTGTTCTTTCTTGTTCCAAGAATCAGGATCCTTGATCTTTTCATCATTGTCTTTGAGAGCTGCATAGCCATTTTTCATAATAATTAATAATTCATAATCCGTATTAAAAAATACCTGCATCTTCCGTTTCAATGCCGCGAACTCCCCCTCAAACTTAAGCGGGTATATCGCTGGTCCAACCATCTTAAAAGTTGCTACAGTTGGCGGTTAGTCCTTCTGCGGCGGCCTCGCTCTGATACCACTTGTTGGATCGGGTTGGTCCGGCTAGAGGGGGGTGAATAGACAGCTAATAATTGAAAAGTGGTGGAAACTCGTCTATATAAAAAAAAACTTGGTTGCAACTTGGTCGTTGCTTCCAAGACGGTTAAAGCAAAAAAAAAATCTCCTTGTGGCGGAGAAGCCTTACAACTGAAGATCACAAAACTTAGAGAATTACAATAGTATTGAATGAATTACTCTAAATCTCTAAGCCTATTTATAGGTTGAGTGATATGATCTTGACCATTGATACAAGATTGAGTTTCATCTTGATCGTAGATCTATGATTAATCTTAGCTGTTGATCGTAGATGAAATTTTATCTCAACCAGATTTTAAACTCTAATTAAAAGAGATAAATATTATTCTCTCTTTAATCGCTCCTTTGAAAGCTTCGGATGGCAACCAAAGCAAGCCCCCCCTCTCCACGTGTGCTTGTGCGCAGAAGGATTCTCGGATCAACTTTTCTTCACCGCTTCATCGATTGCTTCTCCAAGACTTTGATTAGTTTTGTCTAAACAAATCCACGTGTGGAGCTTGTAAAAAGCTTTAATTAAAAGCTTTAATATAAAAGCTTTTATATATTAAAGTCCTTTAAAAGGCTTCAATTAAAAGCTTTAATATAAAGGCTTTTATAAATTAAAGTCCTTTAAAAAGCTTTAATTAAATGCTTTAATATAAAAGCTTTTATAAAAGACTTTAATTCAAGTCTTGATCCAAGTCAGAGGCAACTTGGTTGATTGTTCGTAGGTAGATCTTCTGGGTGATTTCTGATCAACCGGAGTTAGACTCACCTGAACCCGACTCCGACCTTTCGCCCCTTGAGCTTGCTTCCTTTCGGCTTCTCATCCCTCGGACATCGCGCGCGTCCTTCACGCTCCACCGACGTACTCTTCCGCAACTTCCGCATCACTCAGATTGTACCGAGCCCGTTGGCTCACTTCCCCGTGCAATCCTTCTCATCTGCTGCGTCTTACGCTCAACTTCCTCCGTACCTAAGTTCCTGCACACTTAGCAGAGGGATTAAAACCAACAGGACCTAACCTAACTTGGTTGATCACATCAAAACCAACCGGGGCACCAATAGAAAATGAGTAGAAGAGTTGATGAGAGCACTGATCTCGAGCTCCTTATATAGGCATTCTTCGGAAAAACTATTTGATCGAAGGAACCAATTGGTCGACTGAACCTCATGCTCAATTGATGCAACCTCATGCCTTTCCTTGTATTTATAACTTGACTATGCTCAGCTGTCGCTATAATAAAAGTGATCCTTCAACCTATCCTTTTGATCAGTCAATGGATAAAATTTCGTTCTTCAAATCCGTGTATACCAAATATGGTTCCATCGACTAATCATGATGATCAGTTGATAGATAATTCAGATTTGCTTTTGGGCAGTGCTGCTTAGGTTTGATCAGTTGATTGATCTAGCTGATCAGTTGACCAATCCCTTGGTTAAGTGTTTGACTGATCTGCATAAAGTGTTTGACTATTCTGTTAGATCGATAGACCCAGTAAGTTGGGAGATAATATTAATAATATAGTGTGCCATTGATTATTGATGGAATCCATGTCCTGGTGAGTCAGGATGATGATGCCCCCTTGATGAGCTCAAAAAATTCATCATGTTAAACTCTGCAGGTGGATTTGATCCAACATAATGATAAGGTTGAGTGGTACTAATCAAGGATCCAAAAGTTAATTAATTTAATTTGTCAGCAAATTAAATTACTTGACGGGCATTCGATATCATAAACATGGGGGGATGGACGACTCATAATATGTGGAGCCCATATGAAAATATGGGGGTTGGTGAGGAAGTTCAATTAAGATCCTTTAGTGGAATGAATCTTAATTAATGGGTCGGGTTTAGATCCATTGGTGGGCCAAGATCCAACTCCTCCTCTTGGTCCCTACCTTAGCCCTATATAAACCCCATGAGATCATGAAACCAAGGCTAGACAATCCAATTAATCAACCCAAAGCTCTCTCTTTTCTTCCCTCTCCTTTTCTCTCTCCTAGGTCACGACACAGAGGAAGAGGGTCTTCCCTTTCTCCTCTCCTTCTTCCTCCTTCATCCTATCGGTAGGAGACCATCACTAGATAAAGGGGCTCCTCTCTAGTCCCTTTAGTGGCTGCCGGCGAGGAGGAGTGGTTGCCGGCGAGGAGGAGCGGCGGTGGAGCTTGCGGCGGCGGTGGCGCAAGGCAAGGGAAGAAAAGGGCTGGTTCGGGTGGTTTGGGTAGGGAGGAAGGAGTTTCTTCTCCTTCTTCCTCTTCTTTGTTCTCCTCTTGAAGACTGCAGCTGAGCCGAGGAGGCGATGGAGGCTCCGGCGGTCGGCGGCACAAGGGTAGAGGAGAGAGGTGCCGGCGGGTAAACCCTAGGAGATAGGGTTTGATCGGCAAAGAAGAAAGGATTGGTTGGTCACTTTGGTGATCTCGGATTCCGGTAGCTCATCGCCCACACGACGTACGGGAAGGGAGGGATATAAGGTAGAAGATAGCGAGGTAATCGGGAAGATATAATTTCTTCCCAAGCTCTTTATGTTTTTTGTGCCTTGTTTATTTGCCTCGTCATTTCATGTGAGTTATTTAATTATTTTGATTGTATATCATAGCCAATAATTAATTAACTGGACCCTGACCATACACACAAAAGCCGGCGATCTACTCGTCGCCTTTTCCGTGGTCGAATGGTTAAGCAAATTATAAGGCTCGATCTTTGTGATTGGCCAAGATGTAATTTGGATCGTTCGATACGACGATGAGATGGTCATTGGGAGACGGGTCTCCATTCGGATTAAATTTTAATCCGTAGACATGGAGAGGTCTTTCAAGGATGACCAAGTATTCGCTAAGGAAACCCGCCAAGCCATACCCAACACTTCCCACTGCACCACCTATGGTATCTGCTTCTACCGCAGGCGGAGTTATAGACCGAGCCCAGATTCCGATGCTGGCGGAGTCCGCGAATGGTTGGTTTACTTTATTCCATGGAGGACCAGATCCGGCCGTGGCCCGGGCTTGGATCGAGACGTTAGAGAGTACTTATCGATATATGACATGCTCACACTGGAAGAAGGCCGAGCTAGACATTTATCATCTGTGGGATTAGGCATTTACTTGGTGGACTACGCAGCAGACCATCATCAGTAAGTAGTACATCACGTGGGCTATGTTTAGAGGGGCATTTATAGTGAGGTACCTCCCAATGACATTTTGTATGGCGGGGTGATAGGAGTTTCTGGGTCTCCAGTAGGGAGATCGATCTGTTATGGAGTATGAGGCAGAGTTTAATAGCCTAGCGAAGTACTGTCCTCATATAGTTGTCGATAACATAGAGAGGATGACACAGTTTCACTAGGGTCTAGCGAGGTACATTCAAATTCGTATGTTAGGATTTGTCCCTACCTCCTACCGAGAGGCATTAGAGCGAGCTATTATTATCGAGATGACTCAGCATAGACTGTTGGTGCAAGATGCATCAGTGATGTCCTCCTCTAAGTGTTTCAATGTTTGACAATATGCTTAAGTCAGTGATATATTGAACAAGGGAAGGGTAGTCAAGAAAACTGGATCAAAGCGATGAAAAGTCCTAGTTAACCTAGGCACTAAGTACTGGGTGAGGGATGGGCACCTAAGACCTGACCGAGGGTTGGGCACTAAGTCCTGGTTCATGGAATTGGGCACTAAGTCCTGGCCGAGGGCTGGGCACCTAAGACCTGATGAGTGAAGTTGGGCACTAAGACCTGGTGAGTGAAGCTGGCAATAAGTCCTGGTCGTAGGATCGGGCAAAAGTCCAACCGGGTGGACCAGGTGGCAACCGTCTCCTGAGAGGAGTAGGTGAAAGGCACGTTCCCGGGGATGGGAACTTATAAGTCAGTTTGACCTAGGGTTTCACGGAAATCCGACGTCAGAACCAAACCCTTAAGGCTAAGGATATACATGTGTTTGCCTTGTATTTATGTATCTTGCAGGTACCTAAAATTGAAGACAAAGCAGACAAACAAACACACAACAAGGCTGGAAACCTGGTTGTTAGGTGCCCCCATTAACCAGGGCGCCTAATAAAATAGGCGCCTCAATGGGTCAGGGCCTGAATGAATCAGGCGCCTCCTTCAACATAGGCACCCTAGATTAAAGGGTTATTTGCTGCTGCGAGTTCGGAGCGAAGATAAGCTTTGACCAAGCCTTGTGAGGCGCCTCCTTCATCACAGGCGCCCCAGACAAGACTATAAAAGGGGTTTCGACCCCTCAACTCAGAACAACAATTCCAAGATCATTTCTGAGCCTTCCAAGTGACGACAACGCGCTAACGATGAAGCTCTGCGACCAAGGAAGCTACGAGAGGAAGTGCGCGACACTTCGGAGTTCAGATCGGCGTAGTCTTCGTCTCTTTCTGTTTGGTTTGATTTACTTTCCATAGTTAATTTCTTTAATATTTTTTATTGTAAATCTTGCACTGTAAGATGAGTTTCTCCACCTTCGGAAAGTCCAGAAAGGAAACCATTAGTGGACGTGTGTTTCCCGTGCTTAGGCCTTGGACGTACTAACCCTGGGGGTTTGGAACCAAGTAAAAAAATCTCATGTGCAATTTGTTGATCTGTTTTTCGTTCCTATTTGTTTTCCGCTGTGCTACTAACTCTGTATCCAGAACGAACGAACGAATGTTTACACAAGTTTCCGAAATGTTTTTACAGTCGATATTCACCCCCCCCTCAATCGATGGCATTGGTCCCCACAAGTGGTATCAGAGCCTGATTGCTCTTCACCAGACTAACAGCCGATGGAGCAAAGACTCCAAGAGCTGAGGGGGAGCCCAGGGGTGAATCAGGTACATTTTTTTTAAAAATGTCAATTTTTAAATTTCATATCACATGCTTTAAGTGTAGGGAGAGAGGACACTATAAAAATCAGTGTCCTACTCATAAGACTCAAACGTCACCATCGGCAGCAAAGGAGGCACCAGCGCCCGGAGTCCGAAGGGACAAAAGTCAAATAAGGTGTTTCAAGTGTCAAAAGCATGGACACTACAGGAATCAGTGTCCGTTCAAGGTACGGAAAATTTACGTTCGTAAAAATTTCCAAATTACTGCACAGTCTTCCAAGTATGTTAATAATTTAGATAAATCTGTTGATTTTTTTGATAAACTAGACCTGGTGCATAATCAACTTAGAATATTGCATGATCAATTACCAAAGATAGATAATAATAAATTATCATAAATTAATTCTTTAATTGTCAATATCAATGTAATATTTTTAAAATTAATTCTGATAATCTTATTGATAATTCTGAAATTAATTCTAAAAATCTTATTGATAATTCTGAAAATTTTAATGATAATTTTGAAATTAGATCTGAAAATTTTAATGATAACCCTGAAAATTCAAAAATTAACCCTAAAAATTTACAAATTAATTATGAAAATATTGAAAATAAGTTTGAAAATATTGACAATATTCTTGAGGATAATAATGACATTTCAGAGAATATCAAAATTATTTCTGAGGATAATGAGGATATTTCTAAAAATTGTGAAGATGAAATCTTTTTATATAGTAATTTAATTATTAATTTTTTTGATAATCCTGAATATAATTATAAAACATTAACTAGTAGCCCTGAAAATTACTCTACCTACTATGAAGATGTAGAAGGATATGATTTTGATGATGATGATGAGGAAATTGAATTTTCTAGGATCAAGGTTACAATTAATAAAATTTACAAAAATTCAAACAAATCAAAATTGTTAGGAAAACTTGAAAAATTAAATAAAGAAGAAATAATGAATAAATCAGATATTTTTGAAATAATGAAAATGATAGAGCTAAACCCACAACTATTAATTAACCCAGAAATTTTGAAACCTAAATCAAATTAAATCTTAATAATTTTTACCTTAATTATGTCAACCTTAAATAAATCATAATTAATTATTTAACCTTAATTTAATCCTTAAATAATTTAACCTTACTTAATCCTTAATTAATTTAACCTCAATTAATCCTTAATTAATTTAACTTTAATTAATCCTTAATCAATTTATTTTTAATTAATCCTTAATTAATTTAATTTTAATTTATTTCTTAATTAATTTTAATTTATCATTAATTAATTTAATTTTAATTTAATTCTTAATTAATTTTAATTAATCCTTAATTAATTAAATTAATTTAAATTCTCAATTTATTTTAATTAATCCTTAATTAATTTAATTTTAATTTTCAATCTAACTAATTCGTAATTAATTTAACTATAATTAATCCTTAATTATTTTTTAATCAATTTAATTCCAATTAATTTTTAAATAACTTAAACTAAAATAAAATAAATTTTACCCAAACTGCAATAATTAATTTAATAAAATTAAATATGTCAAAGTGGGTTGGCATATTCGCGGGTTCACACGACATGTATCAAATCGTGAATTTGATACATTATTAGAAACTTAAGTAAAATGATTTGAATTGTTTGACTCATGCGTAACTGTCATGCTCATGCATTTGCAAGTTTATATATATGTCATGACATTCATATTTAAATTTATGCATGATTTTGAACGGTTATAGGAAAAAGATTAATTAAAACTTAAACAACCTAATATTAGGTGGAGATGAGATGATAGTACGTTAGGGAAGCCCTTCTAATAAGGTCAACTAAGGTAAGGTGTACCCTACTTGGTCTGTTTAGTCTGGTGGAACTAGCCGAAGCTACCGATCCAAAACCTAAGCTAGTTAGACCAAAATTTTTCAAGAAGTAATTTGAAAATGAAATTTTGATAAAAGGCTTTGTCAAGGAAAGGGTTGTTGCTCCAATAAGGCTACGACCAAAGAAGGCCTCTGTGTCTCGCCAAGACCTGGAAGCCAATTATCGAAACTCAAATTTAATTTACTATTTGATAAATTTGAATCTAACATAAATTTTGATTAACTCTTAGATTTAACAATAAATTGAGAAAAATTATTCAACCATATCACAATGGGCCCATTAGACAACCATGCTTGCTTGTACTGAGACATCTAAAATGGGTGAGATGTTAAGGAATAATAAATTGAAAAGTATTTTTCAAAATTATTTTCCAAAATTCTTAGAATATTTTTCTAAAAATCTATTTTCAAAATAGTGCGTTAACATAATAATATTTTTATGGATTTCATGCTTGTCTGAGTGCTTATATATTATACATTTTCAAAATTATATCTTCTTGAAAAATTGTTTGACCTACACAATTAGACATAAGCCTCTTAGGTCAACACTAAAGTCCCTTAAGGCACTTAGATAGAGTCAAACGGTGTTGGATACAGGGGAGTGTCTTTTCTTTTAAAAGGTTGTTTTTTGTTTTTCAAAAACCATGCTTGAAAAATTATTATCACTTAGGTTTTTCGAAAAATGTTTATGCTTTAAAATTATCATCATTCTAAATTGTATTTTCGAAAATTGTCTCCTTAAGAATTACCACACTCAAAATGTCGTTCACTCTTTTGATTTTGATAAACCCTAAAGACATAGAGGAGGTCTACTTCATGATCTATAGGGACTCCTAGGATGTGTCAAATTTTAGGGGGAGTCTAAATCAAAATGAAATTATTTCTAACAAATAATTTTTTTCTAAATTATTAGAAAGTTCTTATAATTTGAATCAAACCTTAAGACTCAGAGGAAGATCGTTTGTAGTCAACAAGCTTCCTACGACTGGGTCAAGTTTAGGAGGAGATCAAATTAAAAGAATCATTTAATAACAAAATAATATGTTTGCATGCACTATATTTTTAAATCCTTTTAAAAAACATAAGTAATTTTTTTCAAAATACTATCATTTTTTTTGTTCTTTCAAATTTTTTTTGGAAATAATAATTACTTGAATTTGGAGAATTTTCCAGGACACTTAGGAAAATGTCCTTGTAGTTAACAAAGTTTCCTAGGATTGTGTCAGACTGGAAAACAACCAAGTTAAGAAAAGTTCATAATATTTTTTCAAAGTACTTATATTCTTTCAAAAAGTTCATAATATTTTTCCAAAGTACTTATATTCTTTCAAAGTTATTTATATTTTTTTTTTATAATATTTTCATACAAATTTCAAATTTTTTTTGCACAACATTTTTTAGAGTATTCTTCTAAATGCACTGTTTGTTATGTGAAAATCTTTTTATGAGCGCAATCTTTTGAAAAATCTTTTCTAAATGAAAGTCTTTCTAAAGTAATAGTTTTCTAAGTGTGAGAATTTTCTATGTTCAAAATATTGTCCTATAAATACAAAATATTTTTCCAAATTGCAAAATACTTTTCAATGTGGAAATGTTTTTGGTGCAATTTAAGTAAAATTAATTTTCTATTGGCGCAATTGTTTTTTTTAACGAGCTCTTTGCTATGCTTTCAAAGATTTATACTAAGTACTTTCAAAAGGAAATTTTTTTTCATTGTTGGTGCTAGTGTTTTTGTAGTTTTTTGATGTATGACAAAAGGGGAGAGTGAGCTTAAGTTAGAAGTTTTTTCTTCCCAAAGGATCAAAATGTTTTTTTCAAAAAAGGGCAGAGTGAGCTTAAGTTAGAAATTTCTTTCTTTTCCCAAAAGATAGGGAGCTTTCCCAATAGATCAAAATGTATTTTCAAAGCTTAAATCATTTTTTTATCCCAAGGATTATAATTTAGCCCTTTCATGCAATCTAACTTAAGATATTGTCAAACATCAAAAAGGGGGAGATTGTTGGTGCAAGATGCATCAGTGATGTCCTCCTCTAAGTGTTTCAATGTTTGACAATATGCTTAAGTCAGTGATACATTGAACAAGGGAAGGGTAGTCAAGAAAACTGGACCAAAGTGATAACAAGTCCTAGTTAACCTAGGCACTAAGTCCTGGCCGAGGGCTGGACACCTAAGACCTGACCGAAGGTTGGGCACTAAGTCCTGGTTCATGGAATTGGACACTAAGTCCTGGCTGAGGGTTGGGCACCTAAGACCTGACCGAGGGTTGGGCACTAAGTCCTGGTTCATGGAATTGGGCACTAAGTCCTGGCTGAGGGTTGGGCACCTAAGACCTGACCGAGGGTTGGGCACTAAGTCCTGGTTCATGGAATTGGGCACTAAGTCCTGGCCGAGGGCTAGGAACCTAAGACCCGGTGAGTGAAGTTGGGCACTAAGACCTGGTGAGTGAAGCTGGGCAATAAGTCCTAGTCGTAGGATTGGGCAAAAGTCCTGGTGAGTAAAGTTGGGCAAAAGTCCAACCAGGTGGGTCAGGTGGCAACCATCTCCTGAGTGGAGTAGGTGAAAGGCATGTTCCCGGGGATGGGAACTTAGGCATCGGTTCAACCTAGGGTTTCGCAGAAATCCAAAGTCAAAACCAAACCCTTAAGGCTAAGGATATACATGTGTTTGCCTTGTATTTATGTATCTTGCAAGTACCTAAAATTGAAAACAAAGCAGGCAAACAAACACACAACAAGGCTGGAAACCTGGCTGCTAGGCGCCCCCATTAATCAGGGTGCCCTAATAATACAGGCGCCTCAATGGGTCAGGGAATGAATCAGGCACCTCCTTCAACACAGGTGCCCTGGATCAAAGGGTTATCTACTGCTGCGAGTTCGGAGTGAAGATAAGCTTTGACCAAGCCTTGTGAGGTGCCTTCTTCATCATAGGCACCCCAGACAAGACTATAAAAGGGGCTTTGACCCCTTAAATCAGAACAACAATTCCAAGATCATTTCTGAGCCTTCCAAGTGATGACAAAGCACTAACGATGAAGCTCTGCAACCAAGGAAGCTTCGGGAGGAAGTGTGCGACACTTCGGAGTTCCAGATCGGCCAAGTCTTTGACTCTTTCTGTTTGGTTTGATTTACTTTCCATACTTAATTTCATTAATACTTTTGATTGTAAATCTTGCACTGTAAGACGGGTTTCTCCGCCTCCGGAAAGTCCAGTAAGGAGGCCACTAGTGGACGGATGTTTCCCATGCTTAGGCCTTGGACGTACTGACCCTGGGGGGGTTGGGAACCAAGTAAAAAAATCCTGTGAGCAATTTGTTGATATGTTTTTCGTTCCTTTTTATTTTCCGCTTTGCTACTAACTCTATGTCCAGAATGAACGAACGAAAGTTTACACAAGTTTCTGAAAAGTTTTTACGGTCGATATTCACCCTCCCCCCCTCTATCGACGGTATCGGTCCCCACATAGACTTTATGGAGATAAGAAGAAGGGTAAGCAGGTCATACATGACTCTGTTCAGACTCAACAACCGCAGACCACTGGGCAAAAGCGTGGCAGCCATAGTCAGTCCGCTCAGAGCACCTCTGGGGCATCCTCCAGGCCTCAGAAGTTGGGTTGTTCTTGTTGGGTATAGGTTGGCGGGTTTCCCTAGCAAATACTAGGTCGCCCTTGAGAGACCTCTCCATGTCTACGGATTAAAATTTAATCCGTATGGAGACCCTTCTCCCAACGACCATCTCGTCATCGTATCGTTTGGTACGAATTATAACTTGGCCAATCACAAAGATTGTGTCTTGTAATTCTCCTAACCGAACGACCGCGGAAGAGACTACGAGTGGATCGACGGTTCTTATGTTTATGGTCGGGGTCCAATTAATTAATTATTCACCATGATTCACAATCAAAATAATTAATTAATACACAGAAATGATGAAGCAAAACCATAAAGCACAAAAGGAACAAAAGAAGCCAAAGGAAGAGAGTTATACCTTCCCTTTACCTCGCGGCCTTCTACCTTATGTCCCTTCCCTCCCGGACGTCGTGTGGGCGACGATCTATCGAGAACCGAGATCACCAAGGAGCACCAACCAACCTCTTCTCCTCTCTAGCCGAAACCCTAACCCAAGGGCTAGGAATCGCCGGCTACTTCTCCTTCCACCCGAGCGTCGCCGGCCCTCCAAGAGCTACCGAGGTCGCCGGAAGCAGAGGTTGTGGAAGCTGGAGAAGAGCAAGAAGAAGGAAGAAGAAGCCTCTTCTTCTTCCCTAAACCCGCCGCCAACACTCTACAAGCTCCCCTCGCCGTCGGCACCTTTGCGTCTTCCCTCCTCACCGCCGGCCCTCTTCCCGACTTCCTCTTGGTGGTTTTGACCACAAGCTGGTAAGGGAGAAGCTTCTCCCTCACTTGCAGCCCTCACCGAGAGAAGAGAAGAGGAGAACAAGAAGAGGAAGAGAATTCCTCTTCTTTGTGTTGCGCCGGCGCCCTAAGAGAGAGAAGGAGAGGGAGAGGAAAAGAGAGAGGCCAAGGGTTTGATGAATTGGATTATTCTCTCTGGTTTCATGATCCCATGGGGTTTATATAGGGCTAAGGTAGGGACTAAGAGGAGGAGTTGGATCCTGGGCCACTAATGGATCTAAAACCAATCCATTAATTAAGATCATTCCACTAAAGGATCTTAATTGAAATTCCTCACCAACCCCCATATTTTCATATAGGCTCCACCTATTATGAGTCGTCCATTGACAAATTAAATTAATTAACTTCTGGATCCTTGATTAGTACTACTCAACCTTATCATCATGTTGGATCAAATCCACCTGCAGGGTTTAACATGATGAACCTTTTGAGCTCATCAAGAGGGCATCATCATCCCGACTCACCAGGACACGAATTCCGTCAATAATCAATGACACACCATATAATTAATATTATTTCCTAACTTATCGAGTCTATTGATCTAACAGAATAGATCTCGCTCATTGGTAAATCAAAGAAATAATAATTAATCATATGTGCCCGTTATTATATCGGGATTTATGGATCGTACTCCATAATAAAATCTGAGGTCATACCAAATTATCAAGCCAGTACAAATTGGATGGCCTCTGGTTTTGGTCCTGCTCAATGTACTCAAAGCACACTAGTATAATTCTATGGTCAAGACCAACCATACCTAATTACACTACAACCATCCCGATGGTTTGTCCAATTCCATCTCGACTGTGAGCCTCTACTTATACTAAGGAACTGATAACATGATCTTCCGTGTGACACCACACACCATGTTATCTACAATGCAAAGTAAACGACTTTTATGCATGTACTAATATAAACAAGCATCTAGTGTTGTTGTGATTCTCTTTTCAAAATATATAGATGATCTTATAAAAGAAGCAAGTCTTTTAGTATACACATCTAACAGTTCTTCAGCAGGATCCTTCCGATCATCACAGAAAAATCGGAAGAAGGTTGTACCCATCTCTCGCTGTAGATCCAAAATGCATGGTATGACAGACTATTCCTGGAGCATGCGGTGTGCTTCTACTGCAAGCTTCCAGGACATATGAGTTGAGACTGTGCGCTGAAGGCACAGAATGAGAAGACTGGAGCTACTAGTCAGAGCAGGAATTCCGGGCAGTCAAGATCTCATAGAGGAGGAGTGAGGACACAGCCTTCCTTTCGTCAGCCGCAGGCTGCCCCTCCAGCACCTGCCTATTGTATGCCAAGACATGAGCCTAGCTATACCTCAGCTATATTACAGAGTTCAGCTTCAGGACCTCAGCAGCTTTCTATCCCTCAGCATCAGTCTTATTCAGCGTATTCATCTATGATGTATCAGCCTCAGCACTCTATGGCAGCAGTAATCGGCAGTGCCACTACCACCGCCAGAGACAGGATAGGTTTATACAATTACTAGAGAAGTGGCTCAATGGGCTGATGGATCGATCTTCGCTCAATCGGCAGTGCCACTACCACTCTGTGGCAGCCTTAGTCTACTCTCGTTCCGAGGAGGAACATGCACAACACCTTCGCATCGTATTAGAGACTCTCGGACAGGTGCGCCTATATGTGAAGTTTAGCAAATGTGCTTTTTGGTTATCCTCAGTCGGTTTTTTGGGACATGTGGTTTCTAGTAGAGGCATCTCGGTAGACCCCCAGAAGATTGTGGATGTTACCAATTGGGAGCAGCCGAAATCAGTTCATAAGGTTCGCAACTTCTTAGGGTTGGCCAGTTATTACAAACGATTTATAGAGGGTTCCTCCAGTATCGCTATGCCACTAGCATGCCTCACTAGGAAGGGCGTGAAGTACACTTGGGCACAGGCTTGCAAGACCAGCTTTCAGTAGCTGAAGCGGAGACTGGTGTCTACACTTATTCTCGTATTGCCATCGGGAGAGGATAGATTCGTGCTGTATACAGACGCATCTTCTCAAGGGATGGGCACAGTTCTGATGCAGCACAGATGGGTAATGTCTTATGTTTCTCGACAGTTGAAGGAGCATGAGAAGAACTACCTTGTACATGATCTAGAGTTGGCTGTCATCATCTTTACTTTGAGGATTTGGAGGCACTATCTGTATAGTATTACCTTTGAGATTCTCACTGATCATAAGAGCCTCAAGTATTTGTTCACGCAGAAGGAACTCAATCTTCGTCAGAGGAGATGGATAGAATTCCTGAAGGACTATGATTGCACCATTAGCTACCATACAGGGAAAGCTAATGTTGTTGCCAACATGCTGAGTAGAAAGTTGGAGGGATTTTGGCTTGTCACCGGGTATTAGTCACGGAGCTGGTTTAGGGTTTTTCAGAGTTGGACCTAGAGGAGAAGAGGCAGACTGAGCAGGGTATTCTTGTGACTATGGTTGCTTATTTGTCGATCAAGACGAGGATTCGATAGGCATAGACCAGTGATCAGCACTTGCAGTTCCTTAGCAGTCGGATAGCTTCAAGACAGCAGACTAAGTTCACCAGAGATGATGAGGGTATTCTATACTTATGGGGGAGATTATGTGTACATGGGTCACATCCGGTCCTAGAGGAGTTACTTTAGGAGGCTCATCACTCCTATTTTGCGATCCACCCAGGTGGGACCCGCATGTACCAAGATCTGAGGCATTCCTATTGGTGGAACGACATAAAGAAAGACATCGCGAAATTTATAGATAGATGTCCAGTTTGTCAGCAGGTTAAGGCTGAGCATGTTGGATTACTTTAGAGGATCCCCATTCCTGAGTGGAAATGAGAACACATTACCATGGATTTTGTGGTTGGATTACCGAGGAATCGACGAGGACACGATGCGATTTGGGTGATCATTGATCGATTATCCAAATCCGCGCATTTCTTAGTCATTTGGAGGGAGTCTCCCTGAACAGATTAGCAGAGTTATACTGTAGAGAGATTGTCAGATTACATGGTATTCCTATGAGTGATCTCCTATATAATACTCATAGGAATCTCCTGTATAATACTGCAGACTCTACCAAAAATGTGAGGTGAGCGTTCCTTCTTGTGTGATCTCCTGTACTCAAGTTCAATCATCCATGAGATCTGTGGAGAGGTTTCTCCACCGAGAAGGAGGCTCTATCTTATCCCGGTTCACCGGGGCTTGATCTACCGACGATTAAGGGATCGCCCACCTTACGGGCACGCCAAGGAGTAGAGGCAAGTTATCCCCGAACCTTGTATATCGCTGTGTTAGCATTGGTTTGATTCCTTTCTCTATTTTATTCTTTCTGTTGCATTTTGTTTCCGCTTCTACTAATCTGATCACAGAAAGAAAGTTCAAAGAAGAGGGAGCGATTTGAGTTTCTGGCTATATTCACCCCCCTCTCTAGCCATCCAAGTTCCAACAAGTGGTATCAGAGCTTGGGGCTCTGTTCAAGGCTTAACAACCGAGAGCTTACAACAAGATGGTTGGAAGAGAAGGAATGAGCACAAACTGACCTCCACTCTTCGATGACACAAATTTTCAATATTGGAAATAGATGATGGAGTTTTATTTGAAGACAAACATGAGCATATGGTTCTCGGTCAAAGAAGGTTTCATCCCTCCAAGAGATGTTGAAGGAAAAGATCTCGATTTCTCAAGTTGGTCAGCTGAGCAAATAAGAAAGAGTGAAGCAAATGCCAAAGCAGTGGTCACTTTGCAGTGCAGGTTGACCAAGGAGGAGTTGATCAAGGTGGGTCCTTGTACAAGTGCTAAAGATCTTTGGAACAAAATCATTGAGCTCCACGAAGGAACTCAAGACACCCGAATTGCCAAGAAGGACCTCCTTCACAGTCAACTCCAAAATCTGTCCATGGAAGAAAATGAAAAGGTAAGTGAACTCCATGGAAGATTCAAAGAGATCCTCAATGGCCTCCACTCCATCAATGAAAAGGTAGAAAACCGGGATCTAGTAAGGATAGTTCTAAAAGCTTTTCCAAGGAATACTTTGTGGTCATCCATGGTGGATGCCTACAAGGTTTCCAAGGATCTTTCCTTAGTTATGTTAGAAGATCTATTTTGTGAAATGGAATTACATGAGATCTCTAACCAAAGCTCCGAAGAGAAAGGGGTTGCTTTTGTGGCAGGAAAGGAGGAGAAGCACACCCATCACTTTGCTTTCATGGCACTAGAGGAGTCAAAGGAGGAAAGTGATAACGAATCAAGAAGCTCCTCAACCGTGCCTTCATTATCTTCGGATGATGAAGAGGTAATCTCTCCCGAGTTAGATAAGTGCTATAGAACCATTGCATGTCTAGCTAGGTTGCTTAAAAAAATCCAAGAACAAAGTTAAATCTTTAAAGTTAGAGGTAGAAAAATTGAAAACGTCTAAGGATGAAGTAATTGATGATTTGCATGCTAAGGCCCTTGAGAATGAAAATAAGGACTTGAGGAGCAAAATTGAGGACCTCAAGAATATTCTTGAGAAATTTTCAACAAGTACCAAAACCCTAGATATGATCTTAAACTCACAAAAGGCGGCTTACAACAAGGTTGGTTTGGGTTACCAACCTAAAGAACCTAGTGTCATATCACTAATGTCTAGAACACATTTTGGATCACAAAATAAGTCTATGGTTTAAAAGGCAGAAAGAAAATGACTAAGGCATGGGTGCCAAAGTCTTCCATTGTAGATGCTTTAGGTCCCAAAATTTGGGTACCTAAAACTTCCATATTTCGAATTGTATAAGCATCATTTGAGGGGGAGCATCTATCAACATGGGTGATTGATATTTGGTGCTCCAAAACATGGCCATTCCTAGTTAGGAATGTGCTCACCATTTCCTCAAATTCACATGAATGGTTTAGGTTGACACATAACTTACTCTTGCCATGGATTGTTTAGGATAATTAGGTTTATTGTTGCAATTTATGTTTTCCTGCAATTCATGGTTTATGATATGTCTTATGTCAAGCCTAAGGAGTCCATTTTCTTGTATATGCTATACAACATGAATGCATGCTAAGGAAATATCAACACATAATTTGTAATGATAAGGCATCAATAGACAAGAACATGAGCTTAAGGTTTAGGCTTAAATTTTTCCTAAGATATTTTGTTTGGTGAACATGATCAAGTATGCCATGATTTACTGTATGTGTTAGTAACGTTAATGTATTGCATGCTTTTGAAATGCTTTTAAAACTGGTTAAATGAGATAAAAGCATGTCGGACAAAATACAACCTTATGAATTGTATTGATACAATCATGTGTTAGAAAGCTTGATCATGTTGTGATACTAATTTGATACAAGCATGTTTTTGAAAATTTGATCATATTTGTGTTTGTATCATGAAATCTAATCATGTTTTGGAAATTTGATATTAGTATCATATTTCGATAATTGTTTGAAGAAATGTATTTTGATTAAGGGAACCCTTAGGATCAAATAAATTAAAACTAATTGATTTAGGGTTTGGGAATGGTAAGAGTTGAAACGAATTTGTTTCTGAAACTGATTAGTTTCAAAAAACATTCTGTATCAGACCTGATCGGTCCACCGACCGATCAGGACTCACCCTGATCGGTCTGGTGACCGATCAGGGGTCCTTCTGATCGGTCCGGTTACCGATCAGACCAATTCTGATCAAGGAACTCCCAAATCGTTCCAAAGTGATCCAAAACCTCCTCAAACCAATCTCTTTTCATCAAATTGTATCAGATTACATGATCATATTGATACACACAAATCTGATACAAACTAAATATAATTGAAACATACTTGATCCTCCATTGGTACAAACCTGGTACTAAGTGAGTACAAGTTGGTTCAAGTGTTCAAAGAAGGGTAAGAATTTTTAAGACCCTTGATTCTCAGAAATTTTCCTGAAACATCAAGTATTAAAATGCTGATTTGATACAAACCTATGTTGGAATGTTCAAATTCATAAGAAAGGGTTTGTTGTGTCATGACTCTTATTCTTAATGTCGTATTTCAGAAATTTTTCTGAAATCTGATCGCTCCCTAGACTAACAAGAAATATTTCTGTATCAAATAATCAATGAACCTGATCGGTCACGGAGACCAATCAGGATTATATGTCAGATACAGATGCATTCCTTACTTGTCATATGAAACATATACATGTTTGACCATGATATATTTCTGTATATGTTTTCATGTGCAATTCACACTTATTGTCATATGATGCATATACATTATTGCCATGATACATCTATGGTATATGCCTCACATATACAATTCAAAAGTTTACCTTTGATTATTTTGGGGTTGGGGAGAGATCCGTGTTTGAGGGGGAGGTATGTTTAAACTTAATAACCATACCCTTTTCGATGTTTGACAAAGGGGGAGAGAATGGTTGATTAAGTTTAGGGTTATTGTAGGGGGAGGATTTTGATTCCCTTATGATAATTGAACTGCCTTCAATTGATCATTAATGCCTAAACTTAAATCGGGTTTTCAAACAACAAAAAGGGGGAGATTGTTGATGCAGTCTGATCCTGATTATTATTTTGGTGTTGACACCGATTTAAGTTTGATTTAAGTTGATTGAGTTCGGATTAAGTCCAAGTGGATCGGGAGATCACACGCTGGCATGTAAAAAGTCCTAACTTGGAGGGTTAGGTGTGAGAAAGTCCTAGCTTGGAGGGCTAGGTGTGAAAAGTCCTAACCTGGAGGGTTAGGTGTAGAAATGTCCTAGCTTGGAGGGCTAGGTGTGATAAGTCCTAACCTGGAGGGTTAGGTGTGGAAAAGTCCTAGCTTGGAGGGCTAGGTAACTGAAATCCTAGTAAGTGAAGCTACGTGGAAATCCTGGTGAGTGAAGCCGGGTCCTGGTGAGTGAAGCCAGGTGATGGAAATCCTGATGAGTGAAGCCGGGTCTTGGTGAGTGAAGCCAGGTGATGGAAATCCCGGTGAGTGAAGCCGGGTCCTGGTGAGTGAAGCCAGGTGATGGAAATCCTGGTGAGTGAAGCTGGGTCTTAGTGAGTGAAGCCAGGTGATGGAAATCCTAGTGAGTGAAGCTAGGTTGAAATCCCGGTGAGTGAAGCCGAGTCCCGGTAAGTGAAGCCGGGTGACCGAAACCCTGGTGAGTGAAGCCAGGTCCTAGTGAGTGAAGCTAGGTTGAAGTCCCGGTGAGTGAAACTTGGCATGGAGTCTTGGTCCGGGGGACTGAGCACGAGTCAGAGAAGGCTGGGAGCCCGTTCTCTTGACTTGGAGTGGTTTGGCCTTGCCTGGATCGGTCTGGTGACCGATCAGGGAAGTTGGCATGGAGTTCCCTCGTGGATCGGTCTAGTGACCGATCCAGCTATGTCTAATCGGTCTGGTGACCGATCAGGGAGAGAAGATAGAAACTTGGGTTGCCTTCTGTTCGACTCCTGATCAGTCTGGTGACCGATCTGGAACACTGTTCAGATCATTCTGGTGAATGATCAAATGTCGTGAGCTCCTCTCTATGTTCGATCAGGTTGGATCCTGATTGGTCAGGAAGTTACCTGATTGGTCCCCAGACCGATCAGGCCACAACCTGATCGGTCTGGTGACCGATCAGGGGGAGTTGGCTGCGAAAGCTGGGAATCCCATCAACTATGTGGATCGGTCCGGTGACCGATCCTTATTTGCCGCGATTTCCCAGTTTCCTACTGTGTACCGATCAGGCTGGAGCCTGATCGGTCAGGGGTGACTCTGATCGGTCTGGTGACTGATCAGGGTTCACTCTGATCACTGTCAGACGCTCTGATCGCGTCTGTTTTCTCTGCGCTTTTTCTGATACACTGCCTTTTTTTTGTGATATGATTTGCTAAGCCTCTGTTGATGTGTGCAGGTGATAGCGGGTGATTCAAACACTCAAGGAGGGTCAATGGGAGTCTTTCCGTTGAGCAGGTTTGGCTGTTTCTCCTTCTCAGGTTTCAACGGCAACTGGCGCAGCTGGCAACTGACGGAGGCTCAGCTGGAGAGGAGGTCTTCAGTGGACTGAGTGATCAGGGAGGTCAGTGGGTTCAGGCTGGATCAGTGGATGCTAATGAAGCTTGCGATGGTGAGAGGAAGCTTAAGAAAAAGCTGGAAGTAGAGGAGCGAGAGAAGAACAGACAGAAACTTGAGGAGTTTGGCTGGGTTGTGTCGAGAGCTCTCTGTTGCTTTTGTGCTTAAGTGTTCTTGTTGCATTCCTGTGAGATCGGGGTGAGCGTTCCTTCTTGTGTTATCTCCTGTACTCAAGTTCAATCATCCGTGAGATCTGTGGAGAGGTTTCTCCACCGAGAAGGAGGCTCTATCTTATCCGGGTTCACCGGGGCTTGATCTGCCGACGATCATGGGATCGCCCACCTTACGGGCACGCCAAGGAGTAGGGGCAAGTTATCCCCAAACCTTGTATATCGCTGTGTTAGCATTGGTTTGATTCCTTTCTCTGTTTTATTTATTCTGTTGCATTTTGTTTCCGCTGCTACTAATCTGATCACAGAAAGAAAGTTCAAAGAAGAGGGAGCGATTTGAGTGTCTAGCTATATTCACCCCCCCTCTCTAGCCATCCAAGTTCCAACAGTTGGAGCCGACTGCGACTTCGAACCAAGTAAAAATAATAGTGTTAGCTATTGCTTTTCTTTTCCGCTGTGCAATTACTCTATGCATTCCGAAAAAGTTTTGACGACCGATATTCACCCCCCTCTATCGATTCAATCCGATCCCACAAGTGGTATTAGAGCGGGTAACTCAAACTTGGTGCATCCACCAGTTGAGATTTTTTTTATTTTCAAATTTTAATATTTTTTCGCTCGTATTTTTCTCGTTAATCGATGTTGGTGCAACACCACTTGATTCTTTTTTGTTATTAATATTTTTCCTGCACTACTAATCCAAGACTTAGTCTTGGAACGTGTTTCTTTCTATTATTTGTCAGTTAAACTCTAATGGTCATGCAAGAGGCATATAGCACCGCCAGACCCCCTCTTTTCAGGGGAGAAGACTTCTCCTACTGGAAAAGCAGGATGGAAGTTCACCTGAAAACTCAGGTGGACATGTGAATCATTATCCAGTCTAGACTGGAAATTCTGAAAAATGCACAAGGCATGGTGCAACACTATACCGAGTGGGACGACCCACTAAAAAAGAAGATCGAGGCCGACGCAAAAGCTACCCAAACTTTGAAATGCGGCCTAACAAAAGAGGAGCTGAACCGTGTAGGACCCTTCAGCAGTGCCAAAGAGCTCTGGAATAAGCTGATTGAGCTACACGAATGTACATCTGACACCAGAATCTGCAAAAGAGATATGTTGCTCAACAGACTCTATACAATAAAGATACACGACGGGGAGACTGCAACTCAACTCCACGCCAGGATCCAAGAGCTGATGAACGGGCTGCACACCATAGATCACAAGGTTGAAAACCATGACCTAATAAGGTATACTTTGAATTCATTCCCGAGAAACTCACTGTGGGCATCTATGGTGGATGCCTACAAGGTTTCCAGGAATCTCTCAGAAATAAAATTAGATTAGTTATTTTCTGAGTTAGAACTGCATGAACAGACTAATACTACTTTGGTCGAGAAGGGTATAGCTTTTGTTGTAGGTAAAACTAAGGGAGAAACTCCGATGAAGAAACCTCAACCAGTACCCGAATCTGACTCAGACTCGGAATTTGACGACAGTGAAGGGGATCATCCCAAATTGGTCCAGCTAGCTCACGATTATTACAAAGAACTTAAGTATCAAACGAGCAAGAAGAAGTCAAGCCAGAGAAAGGAAGATCCAGCGGAACCTTCAACAAGTCAGAAGAGCAAAACCAGCATCACCTGCTACGAGTGCAACCAGAAGGGACACTTCAAATCGGAGTGCCCCAACTGAAAGGAGTCATCCTCTGAAGAAGAAGAAGAAGTCCCGCACGCAAACCTTCTCGCCCTGACCGCCTCGGAAGACGTTGACTCCGGATCAGAATCGGAACCAGACGAGGACGTCAACAACAGAAGACTCACAATCTCAGAGGACGGACAAATCACGGTAAGAGGTTATCCAGAATCTGAATTATCTAAATTAATTTCTTATCTGTCCCGAAACTTGGTGAAAGCCAAAATCTGGGTTGAGTCCCTCCGACAGGAAGTAAAACTCCTGAAAGAGGAAGTCAACTCGAGTCTCTTGACTAAGTCAATTCAAGAAGGAAACTCAACTCAAGTTAAAAAACTTGAGGAAGAGAATTCCTCCTTGAAAATTCAAGTCAAGGAGCTCAGGGTTGCCTTAGAATGATTTACTTCGGGTTCCAAGGGTCTTGACATGATCCTTGGAAAACAGAAGTCCATTCTCAATTGATCTGGACTAGGTTATCGAACCAAATCTGACAACGGTCGTATTATTCTGTATTGAACCAACCTAGAACCCAAGTCCACGCATAGGTCCCTAAGCTGTGTTTAACTAAACAAGATGGACCAAACCAATATTGGATCCCCAAGGACAAGATTCACATCTTGCCTAACCCTTATCGAGGCTTCAGTCCAGGGGGAGCCAATATAAAGACCATATTTATAATTAGATGATTTTTTTTGCCTGCTTGCTTTTTTTTTTTTGTTGCAATGTTATTATTATGCTTAGACTTAGGAATAGTTTAAGGACAAACGGTTTATTTAAAATTTGAACAACATAGTATTAGGTGGAGGTGAGATGATAGTACATTAGGGAAGCCTTTCTAATAAGGTCAAGTAAGGTATGGTGTACCCTACTCGGTCTATTTAGTCTGGTGGAACTAGCCGAAGCTACCGATCCAAGACCTAAACTAATTAGACCAAAATTTTTCAAGAAGTAATTTGAAAATGAAATTTCGATAAAATGCTTTGTCAAGGAAAGGGTTGTTGCTCTAATAAGGCTATGGCCAAAGAAGACCCATGTGCCTCACCAAGACCTGGAAGCCAATTTTTGAAATTCAAATTCAAGTTACTATTTGATAAAATTGAATCTAACATAAATTTCAATTAATCCTAGATTAAAACATATTTTCAAAATCAATAATCATAAACTCAACAATTTTGTTTTCAAAATTAATCATTTTTCAAAAATTTAAACCTTTTTAAACCTGTCTCACAAAACTCATAAGGTTAACATGTTTGATAACATTAGATATGGGTGAGACGAACTAGGTAGTGAAATTCAATTTAAGCTATCCCTACTTCTAATGGATCCAAATCAAATACATACTTTATGTGTAGGAACATAAAGATTTGGACCAGTGGATGTTGGATAGTGGATGCTCCAGACACATGACTGGGGATAAATTGAAATTCACCAAAATCAAGTTCAAAAACCTAGGCTCAGTAGCATTTGGCAACAATGCTACACTCAAAGTAATTAGGTCAGGTAACATTGAACTTAATTCTGACTTTATTATTAAGAAAGTACTCTTGATTGAAAATTTTAAATTCAATTTGCTTAGCATTAGTCAACTCTGTGATACTGGTTACATAGTGACTTTCACCAACTCTGACTGTCTTATTAGAAATCTCCAAGACTCAGAGATAACACTTAAGTGTACTAGGAAAAACAACGTTTATACTATTAACTTACCTATAGTATCCAAATGCATTTTGACTCAATTAGAAGAATCTAACCTTTGGCATAGAAGGTTAGGTCACACTCATGTTAAACTGATTTCTAAGGAATTTAACCAAGGTCAAATTGAGTTTATGTGTCCGCACACAAAAAATGAGAGGATTTGCATGAATAAGATTCCTTATGCATCCGCGATAGGATCTATCATGTATGCTATGTTATGTACTAGGCCCGATGTATCGTATGCTCTGAGCGTCACAAGAAGATACTAGTCTGATCCAGGAATGGATCATTGGGCGGCTGTCAAGACAATCCTCAAGTACTTAAGAAGCACTAAGGATGTGTCCTAATATATGGAGAAGGTGATATGGTAATACGTGGGTATACAGATGCCAGTTTCCAGACAGATAAGGATGACTCCAAATCTCAGTCCGGATACGTATTTATTTTGAATGGAGGCGCAATAAGTTGGAAGAGTTCCAAGAAAGACACCGTAGCGGATTCTACCACGGAAGCGGAATATATTGCAGCTTCGGAAGCAGTAAAGGAAGCAGACTGGATCAAGAAGTTTGTCTCAGAACTTGGTGTGGTTCCAACCATTGATGAAGCAATACCAGATTACTGCGACAACAATAGAGCTATTGCACAAGCGAAGGAACTAAGGTCTCATCAGCGATCCAAACATGTGCTTCGCCGCTATCATCTGATCAGAGAGATTATAAGTAGGAATGATATATAAATTGAGAAAATTTCCACTAAAAGGAATTTAGCGGATCCTTTAACTAAGGCCCTGCCTCAAAGCAAGTTTGAGGTCATGTTAGAGCCTGTGGTAGTGGGTACCGTAGCGATTGGCATTAGGCCAAGTGGGAGTTTGTTAGTGATATGAGATAAGTGTCCTAAGGCAATCGCCTTATGATTGTAATCATTTATTTTAATAAATGAATATTCACTATTTGAGTATACATGTTTGTGTATTCGATTGAGATCTTAAACTCATTTACTGAATGTCCGCAATACAATTCGAGCATGAGAGAATTTGTGATGAATTCACAACTAGTGATTATATCTACATGTGCAATTGTGAAGTATTGAAATTGTCCCTAGTCGATGAATTGATAAATACGGACACTATCAATTCTGTTGAGACTAGCATGGGTTATTCTCTAATCAGCTGATTCTCACTGGCTGGTGACATTGAGATGTCCGGAGATAAACATGAATGCTAGTTAAGGTAACTAGTTCATTGGAGTGACTGGCTGTAAAACTTCATATGGTAGTCTACATATAGATATGTCAGTGAAGATCTTACTGCAGCTTAAGTGCGATGTTACTTTGACTTCCGGTGTTCAAGTCATCTTGGTCATGGAGACTTATACTTTGACATCTTAAGCAAGCATCTCCAAGGAGGTGTGGACCCATGATGATTGGGTATAAGCCGAAGTGCCCGAAGATGTTTGAACAGCCTACAAAGGATTCACCACTCCTTGCGAGGAGATGTATACCCGAGGCCTATCGTCGGATTGTTACTCGAAGCCTCTAGCCAGAGCATGACATGTTCAGAGTATGAATCTCTTAAATACATGAGAGTAATTAGAATCCGTAGGACGAGAAAACGTTACTTGGGCTAGGTGTGACGTAGTCAGCCTAGTGGGGACTGACACACATAGACCATGTCCTGAACCAAGTGGGTATAAGATGGTGAAGGGAATGGGGCACGATTCATTATAGCTGCTGAAGGGTTTCAGAATTGTTTTTGAGGTCAACCGTTGATCTTTCGATTAATTGGGGATCATGATGTACTACTAGGTGCCACTCATGATCGTTCTATAATTGATTAATTATAGACGACCAACATAAATCGAAAGCCTATTTAGTCACACGCACTACGAGTAATCCGAGGGATTTAAAACGAGTTAAAAATTAGATTTTCCAATCAAGAGAGATTAGGTTTGGTTGAGCCATACGATAAGTCGAATCTGAATTTTTCAGAGATGCATCGGAAGCGTAAAATGGCTAAGTCTTTTAAAGACTTAATAGATGAATTAAATAATTTTAATTCATTGGGGCGTGGCTTGGATGGGCCAACCAAAGAGGGCCTCCATCCTCTTTGCTTGGCCGGCCACAACAAAGGGAGAGAACCAAGTTTTTGGATCAATTTATAAAATAAACCAAGTGTGGCTTGTTTTATAATAAACTAAGGTTTGGTTTATTTCTTCATGGAAATTAAAATAAACCATGGATTGATTTACCATGATAAGGAAATTTATTCCATAGGAGAGAAGAGACTTGATTGATTTTTTATCATGAATTAAAATATGATTTTAACCATGATATAAAATCAAACTTGGCATGATGGAATAAGTTATTCCATATTTGAGAGGCTTGATGGTTGAGAGGATACTATATAAAGGACCCAAGGCAATGCTTGAATTATAATCGAAGAGGTGAAGGCATAGGCTCTCTCCCTCTCTTTCTCTCCTTCTCTTCTCACCTTCTTGCCGTGCGCCAACCAGCCCCAAGAAGGAGCACCAGCCGGCCGCCCCTGCCCTTTCCTTGCTGATCACCACCTGCTGCCGGAGAAGGAAGCTCCTGCCATCTCTTGGCCAGAAGAAGGTGCTGCCGGAATTAGAGTTTGCCGCAAGGATCTTTTTGCTGCAAGCCTTTTCTTTTGCTTCGCCAGAATTTTGATTCCGGCCATCCTTTTGTGGTTAGTCTTCCGACTTCTCTCTTGGTTTTTCTCGTCACGTTCTTGGAGAATCTAGTAGTTCTCGAGAACACGAAACTCGTGGCTTTGCGAAATCATCCCGAAGATACTCGGCGTGGACGTGAATAGAGGCGGAGCTTCCAAGGGACGCTTACGGTTGGATCTCGTCCCTTCCTTCGAGTTACGCGAGGTAATAAGTAAATTAGTTTACGTTTCTGCAAAAATTTAAATATATGATCATGTCTACACAAGATAAAATTGCATGCTTAGATGTGTGGTTAAATAATTTGAGAAATTATTTATGTTAAACCTTCCGCTGCACGTAATTAATTTTTAAAATTACGAACCCGCATCCATGTCAACATGCACCCGGTCCCAACACATGCACCTATAGATCTAGAAGCCAGCATCTCACAAGCACCTTAGGGTACTTTGAGTGATAACCTAGACTGGGTTGAGATGCTTAGGTCTATGCCTTGAGTCAAGATGAATTAAGTCAGTGCATATGCAATAATTGGGGCGATAAATACAAATTGAACAACAATCAAGTTAAGTGTTCAAGTCTAGCAAATCTAACTTGATCAGATCACTTAACTTGACTAACCCTAGTGAAAACTACTGTTTTATAACAGTTAGTAAGTAGCTAACTGGGTTACTGTTTTATAACAGTTAGTAACTACTGTTTTGCTTGACTTCACTAGTGTTGGTTCAATACGGACTTCCAATCTTGTAACTAGCTCTAATTCAAAATTAACTTGCAATAGTTGATATCAATTTTTTTTTGATATATGGCAAAGGGGGAGAGAAAGGAGAAAAGAGAGAGAAAATTTTTTTTTCAAAATTTTTTTCTCTGCTTCAAAAAGTAAAGTAAAATGTCTAAGTGCTTCAAAAAGTAAAGTAAAATGTCTATGTCCTTCAAAAAATTTTATAAGTGCTTCAAAAATTTTTCTAAGTGCTTCAAATTTTTTAAGTGCTTCAAATTTTTTAAGTACTTCAAAATTTTCTTCTAAGTATTTCTAAGAGCTTTCAAAAATTCCTAAGTGTGTCAAAATTTTCGAAGAGCATTTTTCTATATATTTCTAAGTAAAATTTTTCTTAGTAAACAAAATTTGTCTGAACAAAAACCTTTTGAAATTTTTGGCAAATGTTTCTAAGTAAAGTTTTTTCTTAGAGAACAAATCTTTTTGAAAACTTGTTTAAAAATTCCGTAACGAGTTTTTGTTTCAAGTAAAATGTTTTTTTTGCACAAACTGTTCTTAAACGAAATCTTTCTAAGTGTGCAAAAATTGAAACCCTTTTAAAATTCTTTATGCAAAGTCTTGTAAGTAAAAGTTTTTTTAAAACCAAAATTTAGGCTTGCAAAACTTGTCTAAGTGTAAAAAGTTTTTTGGTAAACAGGTAAACTCTCCTAAGAGGAGTAGGTGAGGATGCATACCCCGTAGAAGGGAACATTAGGCGTCAGTTCAACCTAGGGATCCATTTGGGAAGCCCAAAGTCAGAACCAAGATAGCTCAGGCTGTAAATCATGGTTTAATCTATATCATTTATATGCTTGTTGTGTTTTGGAACTAACCCTGGTTGCAGGAACGAAGGGATGAAGGTTTCTGCACTCAGGCGCCTCAATGGAGTGAGGTGCCCTACTGGGTTAGGCGCCTGTGTTGAGACAGGCGCCCCACTGAAGGGTTATTCCAAGCACTCGAAGCAAACTGCCACGCAAGCCTCTGAATCAGTCATTGGGGCGCCTATGTTAACACAGGCGCCCCAGTTAGCTCAAGCGCCCTGGTTGAGGGGATAAGCTCTGGCCGAGTATGCGGATTGAGTTTCACACAGCATGGGCCACGTGTCAGGCGCCCCCTTCAACACAGGCGCCCCAGCTACGAGTATAAATAGGGGTTCACCCCCTTGGCTTCAACACCAATTGCTTTCAACACATTCATTCAAGCACTCCGCTCTGACAAGCTCCGTACTCAAGATTCAAGCGCCTACGATGACCCGCGGCTCTGAACTTCCAACTTCTCCGGTCGTCGGTATAAAAATAGTTTTATTGTTGTATTCTTTTTAATTCTATATTCAACTTCATCTTGTAAAACATTTGACGAAATATAGAATTGCCCATCGTAAACGGTCATGGACCGTGGGCCTTGGAGTAGCAGCCGACTGCGACTCCGAACCAAGTAAAAACAAAAGTGTTAGCGATTGTTTTTCTTTTCCGCCGTGCAATTACTCTACTCTTTCCAAAAAAGTTTTGGCGATCGATATTCACCCCCTCTCTATCGATTCAGCCGATCCCATAGTTAGTCCATACTATCAGACGGAGAATGTCCGAGGTGTAGGATCCTCTGAAGAGTTATGCTGATAGGAGACGGAGACATCTTGAGTTCTCAGTAGGTGACCATATATTTCTACGAGTTTCACCCACGAAAGGGGTGAAGAGATTTGGCCTTCGAGGTAAGCTTGCTCCGTGATATATTGACCCTTTCCAAATTCTGGAGAGGATTGGGGCAGTGACTTACCATCTAGCGCTACCGCCTTCCCTATCTGGAGTACACGATGTATTCCATGTATCGATGTTGAGGAGGTATGTGCCAGACCCTACACATGTGCTGTCTGACGTATCTATTCCACTTCAGCCTGATGTGACATATGAGGAGGTTCCGATGCAGATTCTAGGCCACAGTGAGTGTTAGTTGCTGAACAAGATAATTCGGCTGGTTAAGGTCGGATGACAGCATCACTCTGATGAGGAGGCAACCTGGGAGCTCGAGGATATGATCAGAGCTTGATATCCCCACCTATTTACCTGAGGTATGTATAGTAAAATTTCATGCAACATTTATTCTACCTATATGTTGTTAGTATTTGCTGTGGATAAATAACAAAATTTTGGGACCAAATTTTTTTTAGTGGGGGAGAATGTAACTACGGCAAATCAGAAATCGGTAGAATAAATTTTCAGAAATTTTATATGAAAGATTTAGGGTTTATCGCACTAGGAAAAAAGATCACGGTGAATTTCTAAACTATGAAGGGTTAAATTGCTTGACACTTAATCCTAAAGGTATAAACTAAAAATATATTATAAAACATGAGGACTAGTTTCGAGTTTTGGCTAAAGCTAAGGGATTGAGAGGATAAAATATCTAACTCTAGAAACTTAATGTGTATTACACAAATTTAGAGGGTTTAAACTACTAAAAAAACTCTACCCTAAGGGCATGATTTGGAATTCAAGGGTTTGAGGAACTTTTCTGCAAAATGCCATCCTTTATAAGTTCTCTTCCTCCTCCCCTTCACCCGCAGCCAACACACGCCGCTTCTTCTTCTTTTCTCTCTTCGTCTGCCCTAATCATAGCCAAAACCCTACCGAACGCCACTCCTCGTTCCACCTTCTTCACGCATGAAGGAGCTGCGACGCCAAGCTTTGGTCCGAGGTGGGTTTGTGACGGTGGGAGCCCTAGCTCCTTTCTTCCTCTCTTCTGTTAGTGATATGAGAGAAGTGTCCTAAGGTAATCGCCTTATGATTGTAATCATTTATTTTAATAAATGAATATTCACTATTTGAGTATACATGTTTGTATATTTGATTGAGATCTTAAACTCATTTACTGAATGTCCGCAATACAATTGACAGCATGAGAGAATTTGTGATGAATTCACAACTAGTGATTATCTCTACATGTGCAATTGTGAAGTATTGATATTGTCCCTAGTCGATGAATTGATAAATACAGACACTATTAATTCTGTTGAGACTAGCATGTGTTATTCTCTAATTAGCTGATTCTCACTGGCTGGTGACATTGAGATGTCCGGAGATAAACATGAATGCTAGTTAAGGGAACTAGTTCATTTGAGTGACTGACTGTAAAACTTCATATGGTAATCTACATATAGATATGTCAGTGAAGTTCTTACTGCAGCTTAATTGCGATGTTACTTTGACTTGCGGTGTTCAAGTCATCTTGGTCATGGAGACTTATACTTTGACATCTTAAGCAAGCGTCTCCAAGGAGGTGTGGACCCAGGATGATTGGGTATAAGCCGAAGTGCCCGAAGATGTTTGAACAATCGACAAAGGATTCACCACTCCTTGCGAGGAGATGTATACTCGAGGCCTATCATCGGATTGTTACTCGAAGCCTCTGGCCAGAGCATGACATGTTCAGAGTATGAATCTCTTAAATACATGAGAGTAATTAGAATCCGTAGGACGAGAAAACGATACTTGGGCTAGGTGTGACGTAGTCAGCCTAGTGGGGACTGATACACATAGACTATGTCCTGAACCAAGTGGGTATAAGATGGTGAAGGGAATGGGGCACGATTCATTCTAGCTGCTGAAGGGTTTCAGAATTGTTTCTAAGGTCAACCGTTGATCTTTCGATTAATTGGGGATCATGATGTACTACTAGGTGCCACTCACGATCATTATATAATTAATTGATTAATTATAGACGGCCAACATAAATCGAAAGTCTATTTAGTCACACGCACTATAAGGAATCCGAGGGATTTAAAACGAGTTGAAAATTAGATTTTCCAATCATGAGAGATTAGGTTTGGTTGAGCCAAACGATAAGTCGAATCTGAATTTTTCAGAGATGCATCGGAAGCGTAAAATTGCTAAGTCTTTTGAAGACTTAATAGATGAATTAAATAAGTTTAATTTATTGAGGCGTGGCTTGGATGGACCAGCCAAAGAGGGCCTCCATCCTCTTTGCTTGGTCGGCCACAACAAAGGGAGAGAACCAAGTTTTTTGGTTCAATTTATAAAATAAACCAAGTGTGGTTTGTTTTATAAAATTATGGATGATATAAATTTTTAGATAATAAACCAAGGTTTGGTTTATTTTTCATGGAAATTAAAATGAACCATGGATTGGTTTATTTTATAAAATCAATCATGGATTGATTTACAATGATAAGGAAATTTATTCCATAGGAGAGAAGAGACTTGATTGATTTTTTATCATGAATTAAAATATGATTTTAACCATGATATAAAATCAAACTTGGCATGATGGAATAAGTTATTCCATATTTGAGAGGCTTGATGGTTGAGAGACCACTATATAAAGGACCCAAGGCAAGGCTTGGGTGATAATCGAAGAGATGAAGGCATAGGCTCTCTCCCTCTCTTTCTCTCCTTCTCTTCTCCCCTTCTTGTCGTGCGCTAACCAGCCCCAAGAAGGAGCACTAGCCGGCCGCCCCTGCCCTTTCCCTACCGACCACCACCTGCTGCCGGAGAAGGAAGCTCCGACCATCTCTTGGCCGGAAGAAGGTGCTGCCGGAATTAGAGTTTGCCGCAAGGATCCTTTTTGCCGCAAGCCTCTTCTTTTGCTTTGCTGGAATTTTGATTCCGGCCATCCTTTTGTGGTTAGTCTTCTGACTTCTCTCTTGTTTTTTCTCGTCGCGTTCTCGGAGAATCTAGTAGTTCTCAAGAACACGAAACTCGTGGCTTTGTGAAGTCATCCCGAAAATACTCGGCGTGGACGCGAATAGAGGCGGAGCTTCCAAGGGACGCTTACGGTTGGATCTCGTCCCTTCCTTCGAGTTACACGAGGTAATACGTAAATTAGTTTATGTTTCTGTAAAATTTTAAATATATGATCATGTCTACACAAGATAAAATTGCATGCTTAGATGTGTGGTTAAATAATTTGAGAAATTATTTATGATAAACCTTCCGCTGCACGTAATTAATTTTTAAAATTATGAACCCGCATGTAACGACCCGGCCCATTTGGCGGCCCATTTGGCGGTCTCGACCGTCGACCGTGCTGTTACCAATACTAGGTCTTCCCACTCCTGGGCGTGGATTTTTGCCTTCCCAGGATTCGAACTCTAGACCCAGGCTTAAATCTAGTTCTTTGTGAATCCTGAATACCAATTGAGCTATAGCTCAATTGGTATTCAGGATTCACAAAGAACTAGATTTAAGCCTGGGTCTAGAGTTCGAATCTTGGGAAGGCAAAAATCCACGCCCAGGAGTGGGAAGACCTAGTATTGGTAATGGCACGGTCGACGGTCGAGACCGCCAAATGGGCCGCCAAATGGGCCGGGTCGTTACAATAAAAAGGCGCCTTTTTATTGGTATTCAGGATTCACAAAGAACTAGATTTAAGCCTGAGTCTAGAGTTCGAATCCTGGGAAGGCAAAAATCCACGCCCAGGAGTGGGAAGACCTAGTATTGGTAACGGCACGGTCGACGGTCGACGGTCGAGACCGCCAAATGAGCTGCCAAATGGGCCGGGTCGTTACACCGCATCCATGTCAACATGCACCCGGTCCCAACATCTTCTTCGCCCACAGCCTAGAAGAAGACATCCGACCATCACTGCTTTGCGATGCCCTATCCACAACCAAAGCCACCCTCGAGCGATCACCTCCTCTTCCCCCAAACAAGCATTTGACGTCGGTCCTTTACATCCCACTAGCAGCAAGGGTCCTTCACTTTGGAGCGATTGGGAAATCGCTGGTTAACTGCTTAGAGCTTTGCATCTTCACCGGAGCTAGCCACCTTGACTCCTGTGCTCCGACGAGGTGACGGGTAAGCTAGCTAGAACTTCTTTATTGCCTATCCGATCATCGTTTGGGAAGGGGAGTAGCCAGGGTTAATTTGGATGTTGGATTGATTGTAGATTTGGAACACTGAAGGGTGTAAGGGATTCTCGAGGGCTTAAAGGTAGGTTGTAGTTGGGTTTCATCCTTGTAACTGTCGCCTTCAGAGCTGAGCCAAGAAACCACACCGGTGTCAATAAGGTATGGGCTACTACACATGATCGTAACTCTGTTTTGGATGTGTTAGACCTTTTGGACGACTTTTGGTTGTTCTGTGATGTGGTGGTGAGTTTTTATTGAGTGTTGTGGATACTATTTCTTTGTGAGTCCATTTTGAATTGGAGTGGAGTGGAATTCAATCTGTTCTTGAGGGATTTTTGTGCCCAGAGCTATGGGAGCCGATTCTAATTTTAGGGTTCTTGATTTCTTCATTCCTGCTTCAAATCATGGTGCTGAGCTATTGGAAAGATCTGTTCAGGCAGGGGGTTTAGGTTGCTACTTTGTTCCTGGTCCTGCAATACCATGAGCTTCTTTTAGGATAGGAACTTAGATTGGTGGAACATTCTTTTAAATCTTCATGTTATTTGTTGTGAGCAAAAGAAGAATGTGAATGTATTAGGTTGTTCATGACTTTAATTGGGAGTTATTGTACCAAGAATGGTCTTTGAGTTAATTAGGTTAGAGAATGGTTAACCTAACTTAGGTTGGCTTAGATGTAACCTTGAACTATTCCATAATTGATGTTGTAATTATCCCTAGGCTATGTAATTCAAGCTTTAGGTTATATGTGATTAATATTCATGTTGTATCATTAGGGGCAATTGGAGATAAAACTTAATAACCTAAACTTGATAATTCGGGTTCCGAAACCTAACATGAATCTAATCGGGGTAGCTTGGGATAATTAAGGGTTATTCATTTAATTGGGATTAATTAAATGAAATAGAATAATCCTCATTAATTAAGGTAGCTCATTTAGCTATAAATTATATGTTATTGTAGCTCAACATTATGCCTTTAACACAGGGTATTGATTGGATTTATTGTTGCTAGTTATTAGACTAAGGGTTCTCTTTTGATACGAGCATCTTCATTTTGAGGTGGGTACTTCTTGCTTGTCTCTTTAGAATCGTTTTATCTTATGCATGACTATTTTATTGAATGCAGTAGGATATTTTTACCTTAAATCTACTCCTATTATTTTCCTGCTTAATACTTGCTGCTTGACCCTTGAGATTATCCAAACTTATGTCTATACAGTCTTGTATTTGACATTCTTACTCTGTATGGTATATACATGTGTAGGTGTACATAGGAGTAGTGATATGTTGCATATTACCTGGTATTGATTGACTGTTAGACATGCTTTGCATTTATACCTGGATGTATGATTATTAGGTCATAATATTGGATTCATAACTGTGCACATCATATTGAGGTATAGATGGGGACTGGATGGGGTTGCATGTGTTAGAGTCATGCATCATCCTTGCATTGTTGCATACTGGCGATCATCAGCTCCTATGATGCTGAGCCTATCGCCAGTTACATTATAATATGCACACATATCCATTCAGGGGTTAGTGGCTACCATAGAGTATGTACATTTGCCCTGTATTGCTCTGCTCAGACACTTTTGGATAGTGGTTCTGGAGCATGGTAGTAGCCAGGGATCCCTTCTCGTCCTGAGTCACGAGAAGATGAGAGCGAGACTCCCCCATTGCCTAGGGTAGGAGGGTGTCCTCCGCAAGCATCTTGTTCACTCGGTCATACAGGTGCAGTGATAGCAGATTGTGTATAGTTGTCACAGCCTACCCACTTACCCGTTCATTTATGATAGGTGAACGGTGGCCTGACTAGTGTCAGGGGTGACACATGTCATTGTATCATGTGCATATGATGCATCGTGCATTTGTTTTTGCTTGATGCATTTGATTGCTGCATTTTGGTTGATATGCACATACAGGAAACATGTATACCTTGGATTATGTGTTGTATTGGTTCTATAGGGGTTGATTACACCACCCTACAGGATAGATGGATTCTGGTATGTATATGTACTTTTCCTGCACTTATGCATATTTTTACGTTCCTCAGAGACTATATTCTATTGTTTCTTCATAGCTTTTACAGCTATTTATATTGTCATGCATATATATTTATATATCCGCAGTGTCCGCTTGGACTCACTACCCTTCAACAAAAAATTTTGTTTTCAGGTTGATGTCTACCAGGGGAGCTCGGCTGCCAGTCCCATGCTCGTGACGACGTCCATTTCTAGTTTTCAGTTTTACTTTCGGATTTTCGCATGTTATATTTCATACACTGTACTGGTTGGTCGTGGACTTGTAGTTGTGTGGTTTTCTTTCAAGGATTGTACTTTTGAGTCTTATGTTGGACTATGTGCGATGTGGTTTTACTGCGCACCTACCCAGATGGCAGCTCAGGTAAGTTCGCATTTTGATTTATAGTTATGGATGTCTTTCTTCATATGATATGTCTTTATTCGAGGCCCGAGGCCAAATATATACTGCGTGGTGTTGTATAAATGTTTTAAATTACCCGTCGTATAGGGGAGATGTTGTCCGATTGTATATTAGACTAGTGGCTCCCCTCCAAGGATGTGAGCATCTCCCTTGTACGACAGACAATTTAAAACATTTATACAACACCATGCAATATATATTTGGCCTCATGCCTCAAATAAAGACATATCATATAAAGAAAGACATCCATAACTATAAATCAAAATGCGAACTTACCTGAGCTGCCATCTAGGCAGGTGCGCAGTAAACCCACATCGCACATAGTACAATATAAGACTCAAAAGTACAATCCATGAAAGAAAACCACACAACTATAAGTCCACGACCAACCAGTACAGTGTATGAAATATAATATGCGAAAATCCGAAAGTAAAATGGAAAACTAGAAATGGACATCGCCACGAGCATGGGACCAACAACCAAACTCCCCTGGTAGACATCAACCTGAAAATAAAAATTTAGTGAAGTGTGGTGAGTCCAAGCGGACTCTGCGCGTATAGAAATAGATATGAATGATAATACAAATAGCTGTAAAAGCTATGAAGAAACAACAGGATATAGTCTCTAAGGAATGTAAGAATATGCATAAATGCTAGAAAAGTACATATACATACCAGAATCCATCTATCTTGCAGGGTGGTGTAATCAAACCCTATAGAACTAGTACAACACATAATCCAAGGTACACATGTTTTTGTATGTGCATGTCAACCAAAATGCAGCAATCAAATGCAATAAGTACAAAAAAATGCACGATGCACCCTATGCACATGATGCAATGACATATATCACCCGTGATACTAGTCAGGCCACCGTTCATCTATCATAAATCAACGGGTAAGTGGGTAGGGCTGTGACAACTGTATGCAGTCTGCTATCACTGCTCCTGCGTGACTGAGTGGACAGAATGCTATTGGAGGGCACCCTCCAACCCCAGGCAATGGGGGAGTCTCACTCACATTTTCTCGTGTCTTAGGATGAAAAGGGATCCTTGGCTGCTACCACGCTCAGGAACCACTATCAAAAAGCGGTCTAGCGGAGCAATACAGGATAAATGCACACACTATATGGTAGCCACTAACCCCTAAGTGGATGTGTGTGCATATCCTAATGTAACTAGCGATGGGCTCAGACTACATAGGAGCCGATGATCGTCAGCATGCAACAATGCAAGGATGGTGCATGACTCTAACACATGCAAATTCACTCAGTCCCCATCTATATCTCAATATAATGTGTATAGGTATGAATCAAATATCATGGCCTAATAATTATACAATCAGGTTTAAAAGCAAAACATATCTAACAGTCGATCAAAACCAAGTAATATGCAGCATACCACTACTCCTATGTACACCTACACATGTATGTACCATATAGAGCAAGAATGTCAAATACGAGACTGTATAGACATAAGTTTGGATAATCTCAAAGGTCAAACAGCATGTATCAAGCATGAAATAATAGGAGCAGATTTAAGATAGAAATATCCTACTGCATTCAATAAAATAGCCATGAATAAGATAAAACGATTCTAAAGAGACAAGCAAGAACGCTCAGTCAAAAGAAGTTTGCATAACCTCAAAATGAAGATGCTCGTATCAAAAGAGAACCCTCAGTCCAATAACCAGCAACAATAAACTCAATCAATGTCTTGTGTCAAAGGCATAATGTTTATCTACAATAACATATAATTTATAGCTAAACGAACTACCTTAATTAATGAGGATTATCCTATTTCGTTTAATTAATCCCAATTAAATGAATAACCCTTAATTATCCCAAGCTACCCTGATTAGATTCATGTTAGGTTTCGGAATCCGAATTATCAAGTTTAGGTTACTAGGTTTCATCTCCAATTAAACCTAAGGATACAACATGAATATTAATCCCATATAACTTAAAGCTTGAATTACATAGCTTAGGGATAATTACAACATCAATTATGGAATAGTTCAAGGTTACATCTAAGCCAACCTAAGTTAGGTTAACCATTCCCTAACCTAATTAACTCAAAGATCATTCATGGTACAAAAACCCCCAATTAAAGTCATCAGCAACCTAATACATTCACATTCTTCTTTGCTTACAACACATAACATGAAGATTTAAAAGAATGTTCCACCAATCAAAGTCCCTATTCTAAAAGAATCTCATGGTATTGCAGGACCAGGAACAAAGCAGCAACCCAAACCCCCTGCCCGAACAGATCTTCCCAACAACTTAACACTATGATTTAAAGCAGGAACGAAGAAATCAAGAACCCTAAAATCATAATCGACTCCCATAGCTCTGGGCACAAAAATCCCTCAAGAACAGATCGAATTCCAACTCCACTCCAATTCAAAATGGACTCACAAAGAAATAGTATCCACATCACTCAATAAAAACTCACCACCACATCACAGAACAACCAAAACTCATCCAAAAGGTCTAACACATCCAAAATATGTTAATAGGAGCCCTAGAGCCAATTATGTGATGATTGACTAGGGGCATTTGTATCATATTCTATTATTAATAAAGACATGTTTGGTTATTATACTTACTTTGTATTCTGTGCCGAATGACTAAATATAATAATGTCCTTGTGTAGTAGGTTCTTATCTATATTATATCGATTGGTTGAATCGATAGTGAGATAATGTAGAGAACACTACACTAAATTATTCCTAGTCAAGTATCAATTATTTAGGGACAATATTGATGCATGGAGACTAGCATGTAGGTCAACTGATGACTTGAGCTCACAAGTCATGGATATGTGATATCAAGTTGACACATGGGTATACATTGGAGAATGTGTACTGAATGACCCACTATGAGAAAGTTTCATAGATTGTCATATGAGTGTCATAGACTTTCTCATGTGACTATTGGTATGAATAGTCCTTATACCTAAAGTCACTACGGTTCCCTACATAAGGAGTTATGTACTTTGGTATCGTCAAACGTCACCCGTAACAGGGTGGACTATAAAGGCAATCACTGGGTATGTAATGAATTATGCGGAGGGATGTGAGTGATGTAGATGGGATCTATCCCTCCCATATGACGGGAGTGATATCTGTGGGCCCCTTGATCGAGTAGGACTACTGAAACGCATGACCATGCTCAAATGAGTCAATATGAGATATTGAGCTCATTTGTTTGAGTGTGTCTACTCGGGGATCAAGAAACACAAGATTGATTGAGGATGACACGGTCTATGCCTCATTGGTCAATCTAGATATCAAGGATAGAAGGACAAGGTCATACACTATCATAGTCACGGAGGTTTAGTCGGATCTCGACTTTTCTTGTTACTTGGGTAGCAATGATGCATTGCTAGATGCCGCTCATTGCTTATGTGTCTAAAGTGTTTAGGCGCATTGCCAACGTCACGAGAACCTATTGGGTCACACACAAAGGGCACAATGCTTCGGGAAATCCGAGTTGGGAACTCGGGAGTCCGAGCCTAAGTTGGGAACTTGGGAGGCCTGAGCTCGAGTCGGGGACTCGAGAGATCTGAGCCCGAGTTGGGAACTCGGGAGGTCAGTTCGGGGGGCTCGAGTTGGGAACTCGAGAGGCCGAGTCGGAGCTTGGCGGGCCGAGTCGGAGCTCGATGGACTGAGTCGGAGCTCGATGGACCGAGTCAGAGCTCTATGGAATGGATCGGCACTCGACGAACTGAGTCGGAGCTCGGCGGATCGGGTCGGCACTCGGCAGACTGGGTCGGTGCTCGGCAGACTGGGTTGGGAGCTCGCCACTCGGGAGACTTGGTCGGGAGACCCAGTCGGAAGCCTGAGAGGCCCAGTCGGAGTTGCATGGAGGAAAGAGAAAAGTCTCTTTTCATTGGATGAAAAGATTCTTTTCTTGCATGGGCAAAGATGAAGAGCCACATGAAAAGATGTGCTCTTTATTGGGAAGCCAAAGAGACACAAACCTCTTCATATTCATGAGATGATTATAAAATAGGGCCTTGTGACTTTGGAAGACTTCTTCTTCTTGTCTTAGCTTTTCCCCTTCCCTTCCTCTCTTCTTCCTCTCCTCCACTCTTGGCCGAAACCTTATTGTAAGTTTCTTGGTGTTTTCGAGCTACCTCAAGTTGCTAGCACAACTAAGGTAGTTCTCCTGAAGTTGAGAGATTGTGTCCGTGTGGATACGAATAGAGGCACAGACGCTTGAACGTGCAAGAGATCCGGCGCATCTTGGACTAGCGGGATAACCGAAGGGCACGCTTCAAAGGTATAACAGTAGATAAATCTATTAGATAGATAGCTTTGTACGAGTTTTCTTTCGCATGGATCGCTTGTGGGTTCTTGTTTCCGCTGCGTTTTTATTGTTTTGTGCCGGGAGAACCCAACAAAATAGAGTTATGATCATGTGTAGTAGCCCATACCTTATTGACACCGGTGGTGGTTTCTTGGCTCAGCTCTGAAGGCGTCGACTACAAGGAAGAAACCCAACTGCATCCTACCTTCGAGCACTCAAGAATCCCTTACACCCTTTAGAGTTCCAAATTTACAATCAATCCAACATCCAGATTAACCCTGGCTACTCCCCTTCCCAAATGATGATCGGATAGGCAACTGAGAAGTTCCAGCTAGCTTGCCCGTCACCTCGTTGGAGCACAGGAGTCAAGGTGGCTAGTTCAAGTGAAGATGCAGAGCTCTAAGCAGATAATCGGTGATATCCCAATCGCTCCAAGGTGAAGGAGCCCTGCCGCCAGTGAGACGCAAAGGACCGGCGTCAAATGCTTGTTTGGGGGGAAGAGGAGGTGATCGCTTGAGGGTGGCTTTGTCTATGGCTAGGGCATCACAGAGCAACGATGGTCAGATGTCTTCTTCTTAGTTGCGGGCGAAGAAGAGAGGAAAAAAGGAGCTAGGGCTACCCCCGTCGCGAACCTGTTGGTTTGGTTTCCGAGGCGAATACCTGGTCGTGCATGGGAAACATCTCCATGTCCATGGATTAAAATTTTTAATCCGAATGGAGAACAATCTCCCAAACGACCATCTCATCATCGTGCTAACTGATTCGAGTGACCTCTTGATCAAACATGTTGTTCTAGCAATCACTCTTGTCCAACCGATTAGTCACGAAATAGACGATGACTGGATCGCCAATTTTTGTGTTTATCATCGGGGTCCAAGATTATTATCAACATAAATGTTGGTGCAGGAAGCACCATATCGAACCTTGTTTTGATATTGGCAAAGGATTCAAAGTTAAGTTCATTTGTTATCTAATAATGTTACTTGAGTGTGCAGGAAAAGTCCTAGCGAAGGGCTGCTAGGCACCTGGCGAAGGACTGCCAGGAAACAAAGTCCTAGTGAAGGGCTGCTAGGCACCTGGCAAAGGACTGCCAGGAAACAAAGTCCTAGCGAAGGACTACTAGGCACTGGCGAAGGAATGCCAGGGTAAAAAGCCCTAGCGAAAAACTGCTAGGCACTAGCGAAGGAATGCCAGGGTCAAAAGCCCTAGCGAAGGACTGCTAGGCACCAGGCGAAGGACAGCTTGGAACTGAAGCCCTAGCGAAGGAATGCTAGGCACCGGGCGAAGGACAGCTCGGTATCTAAGACCTGGCAAAGGACCGCCAGGCAAAAGTCCAACCGGAGGAGCCGGTTGGCATCAGGTAAATTCTCCCGAGAGGAGTAGGTGAGGACGCGTTCCCCGTCGAGGGAACAGTAGGCGTCGGTTCGACCTAGGGTTCCATTTTGGAGGCCCAAAGTTAGAACCAAGACAGCTAAGGCTGTATAAACTAATATTTTATTACTTTATTGTGTTTTGGACTAACCCTGGATGCAGGACCGAAGGAACAAGTGTCTGCAGCTCAGAGAGCCTCAAAGGAATGAGGAAACAGCTGACTAGGGTGCCCGGAGTGTCCCGGGCGCCCCCAAGGTAAACACAAAAGACAAGAAAGCAAAGCAAGCTTCGACAGCTCAACTCCTAGGCGCCCCCGTGCTCCCAAGCGCCCCCACTGCTCCCGGGCGCCCCGAGCGCTCCGGGCGCCCCCAATGCAAGTCAACACAGCCGAAGCCAGCGAAGCCAAAGGATAAGACTTGACCCGGTCAATCCGGGCGCCCCCAGCGTTCCGGGCGCCCCGGTCAAGATGTGATCCCGAGGTTGAAGGGATCAGACGTTGACCGAGCGAAAGGGGGATCGACCGTCACGTGGGGGGCCGCCCCCAGGCCCTATATAAAGGGCCCTCGACCCCAAGGCTCAGGAAACACTTTCAATCAACGCTTCTATGCTCTTCTGCTCTCACGCCTCGCTCTGGAAACCTCCCAACTCGAGCCGACGACGTCCCGCTGCTCCGAAAAAGACAACCTACATCAGACGTCGGTAAAAGAAGAGTTCTTTTTAATTGTTAAAGTTTATTGTGCTATATTTGTAACTCAAAACTGTAAACTGCTTTTGCGCCTCATATAGAATTGCCCAAAGTAAACGATCAACGATCGTGGGCCTTGGAGTAGGAGTCGACCTAGGCTCCGAACCAAGTAAAAATTACTGTGTTCTCGTGTGTTATTTTTTTATCTTCCGCTGTGCAAATTCTCTATCTTAAATCCGAACGCTTTCTGATATTCACCCCCCTCTATCGTTCTCTCGATCCAACAATAAAATGATGAACAATAATCAAACAATTAATTAACATAAAATGATATTTAATTAAACAAGAACAAGGAACCAAAGGAGAAGATATATCTCTTGTTTACCTTATGATCTTCCACTGTATGACCCCACCTCTTCTTGGACATCGTGTGGGCGACGATCTACCAAGAACCGAAGTCACCAAAGCCACCAACCAATCCTCTTCTTCTTGCGCCAAAAACCCTAACCCTTGCCGCCGGCCACCTCAAGGAAGAAGAAGAAGATGAAGGAGAAGAGAAGAGTTCTTCTCCTTCACCAAAACCCTATCCGGCCTCCTCCTTGTCTTCCTATCTCGCAGCACCAAGCACACAAGGAAGAACAAAGCTCCTCTCCCCTTCTTCCAAGCACGCGACGCCGAGCACCACCAAGGAAGAAGTCTCTTCCTTACCAGCCGACCAGCACTCCTTCTTCCCTTGTTTCCGCATGACACAAAAGAGGAGAAGACTCATCCTTGTCTAGTGAGTGTCGACCATAAAGAAGAAAGGAAGAGAAGAAGAGAAGGAGAGGAAAAACCAAAGTTTCTTCCTTCTCCTTCTACCGCCATCATGACCTAGGAGAGAGAAGGGAGAGAGAGGAGGAGAGGAGAAACTTAGGGTTGGATGATTAATTAGATGTCTTGGTCTCATGACACCATGGTTATATATAGGGCTACAATATTGACCATGAGGAGGAGTTGGGTCTTGGCCACCTAATGGATCAAGGTCCGATCCATTAATGATGATCCATTCCACTAGAGGATCACCATTGATCAACCTCACCAACCCCCATATTTAAATATGGGCTCCACATATTATAAGTACAAATTTCTTTTCATGTTTAAGATATCGAATGCCCATTAATTAATTAAATTACTGATAATTTAATTAATCAACATCTAACTCCATGAGTAGTACCACTCAACCTTATCATCAGTTGGACCAAGTCCACCTGCAGGATTTAACATGATGAACTATATGAACTCCTCAAGGGGGAATCATCAACCCGACTCATCAGGACACGATTTTCTTCTATAATCAATGGTACATCATGTAAATAATATTATTTCTCAACTTACCGGGCCTATCGATTTAACAAATAAATCTTGCCCTTTGGTAAATCAAAGAAATAAATATTAAGTACACGTGCCCATTATTATTTCGGGATTAAGAGTATGTACTCTATAATATTTGAGGTCTGATTCAATTATATAGTCAGTATAAATTGAATCACCACAATATTGGTCCTGCTCAATACACATAATTTATACTAGTGTAATTCTATGGTCAAGATCAACCAACACCAAATTACACTACAACCATGTCAATGGTTTGTCCAGGACCATCTAGGTTATGAGCCTCTACTTATACTCTACAAGGGACTGATAACATGATCTTATGTGTGACACTACACACCATGTTATCTACAATATAAAGTATTAGACAATATGCACATAAATAACCAATATAAATATGCAAATAGTGAGCATGTGATTCTCTTTCAAAAATGTAGATGTCTATATAAAAGCAAGACTTTTGGTATACATCCTAATAATCTCCCACTTATACTAAAAAATAATGTTGTTACAATGCCATACATCTGACTCTCATATCCTCCACAAGCCTATCACAAGCTCTCGCTGAAAGGGCCTTAGTGAAAGGATCCACCAAGTTGTCCTCTGATGCAATCTTGGCGACAACAACTTCTCCTCGATTTACTATCTCTCGTATCAGGTGGTACTTGCGCTCTATATGTTTACTCGCCTTATGGCCTCGTGGTTCCTTCGAGTTTACAACTAAACCACTATTATCACAATAAATTGTGACAGCTCTGGGCAAACCATGAATCACATCCAAGTCCATCAAGAAGTTCCTGAGCCATACAGCTTCCTTGCCCGCCTCAGAGGCTGCCACATACTCAGCTTCCATGGTGGAGTCCGCCATGCATTTCTGCTTGATACTCCTCCATACTATGGCTCCACCTCCTAAAGTAAACACATATCTCGAGGTAGACTTACTTTTATCCCTATCTGATTGGATGTCTAAATCTGTATAACCTATAAGGGGTAATTGGTCTGCCTTGTAAACTAGCATATAATCCCTAGTCCTTCTCAGGTACTTCAGTATATACTTTACCGCAGTCCAATATCCCTCTCCAGGGTTACTCTGATATCTGCTAACCATGACCATGATAAAGCAGATATCCGATCTCGTACACAGCATAACATACATGAGGCTTCTTACAGCTGATGCATAAGGAACCGCCTTCATCTCCACTTTCTCTTTTGATGTTTTAGGACACATCTCTTTAGATAGAGGGACTCCATGCCTGAAAGGTAGAAAACCTTTCTTGGAGTTTTCCATGCTAAAACGAGCTAGGACAGTGTCTATGTATGAAGCTTGGGATAAGCACAACATCCTTTTCTGACGATCCCTTATAACCTTGATCCCAAGGATGTGTCCCGCTTCTCCCAAGTCCTTCATATCAAACTGTTTGGACAATCATACCCTTACGTCTGACGATATTTTGACATTGTTGCCAATGAGCAAAATATCATCTACGTATAGTACAAGAAATACCACTACGTTTCCGTCACCCCTCTTGTATACACAAGACTCATCCGGACTTTGAATAAATCCATATTACTAGATTATCTCATCAAAGAGGATGTTCCAAGATCGTGAAGCTTGCTTCAATCCATAAATAGGTCGATTAAACTTACACACAAGATGCTCTTTGCCCTTTACAATGAATCTCTCTGGTTGCTTCATATAGATGTTTTCCTCAAGACTTCCATTAAGGAAAGCTGTCTTGACATCCATCTGCCAAACCTCATAATCCCTATGAGCGGCAATAGATAAGAGAATCCGGATAGAATTAAGCATGGCTACCGGCGAAAAGGTCTCCTCATAATCGATACCCTCTTTCTGAGTATACCCTTTCACAACAAGCCTAGCTTTGAAGGTCTCTACCTTCCCGTCTGATCCTCTCTTTCTCTTGTAGATCCACTTGCATCCAATGACTTTTACACCATCGGGTGGTTCTACTATCTCTCAGACATGATTAGAGTCCATAAATTCTATCTCAGAATTCATTGCCCTTTGCCAAGATACCGCATATTTATCTTGGAGTGCCTCGTCATAGGTCCAGGGATCAGGTTTATGTTCTCTAGCGATCAAGTCTGACTACTCTCCCAAGAACATGAATCTATCAGGTTGTCTAACAACCCTCACACTATGATGAGGTACTACTTGTGTATCCTCTGTGACACGCGGTGCAGTCACTTGTGGTATATCCTCCTGTACCGTTGGTACTGAGGTTGGAACTTTCCCTTTTATTTCGTCAAGAATAATCCTACTCATGGGCATGTGGTTGATCACATAATCTTCCTCTAAAATTTGGGCATTCGTACTAACGATCACCCTCTGATATTTAAGACTATAGAATAAATCACCTTTCGTTCCTTTAGGATAGCCTACGAACAAGCTTACTTCTGTACGATATTCCAACTTATTAGTATCTCCCTTCAGCATATGTGTTGGACTACCCCAAATCCGAATATGTCTTTGACTATGCTTTCGCCCAGTCCACAATTCTATGGGAGTAGAAGGTACTGACTTAGATGGTACCAAGTTCAGTATGTACACTGCAATTTCCATAGCATATCCCCAGAACGAATTTGACAACTCGGAGTAACTCATCATGGATCTAACCATCTCCATAAGAGTCATATTCCTTCGCTCTTCTATACCATTCTGTTGGGGCATACCGGGTGCAGACAATTGAGATTGAATCTCAGCCTCTGACAAGTAAGTCCTAAACTCTCCTAAGAGGTATTCGCCATCACGATCTGATCATAGTGTATTGATACTTTTACCTTGACGTTTCTCCACATCAACCTTGAATTCTTTGAACTTATCAAAGCATTTAGACTAGCGGCACATCAAGTAAATATATCCATACCTTGAATAATTGTCTATAAAAGAGATGAAATATTCAAAGTCACCTCTAGCCTGAATAGACATAGGACCACATAAATCAGAATGAACTAGCTCTAACACATCTTTGGCTCTATACCCCTTGGCCTTGAAAGGTCTCTTGGTCATCTTACCTTCCAAGCAAGATTCACAGGTTGGGAAGTCTTCCACCACCAATGAACCCAAGGGCCCATCGACTATTAACCTTTAAATCCTACTAAGGTTAATATGACCAAGTCGTAGATGCCAAAGATATGTTTGGTTCATCTTTGAAGGTTCTTTCCTCTTATTTTGGTTAGATGATGAGTTATTTACTTCTATTTGCATCGTGGGAGATTTTGGTTTATGAATATACAAATTGTCAATCAACGTACATGAATAGATAATCTCTCTATTCATTTTTATAACAACTTTGTCATTAAAAGAAATGGAATACCCATCCTTTATTATTTTAGAAACCGAAATTAGATTCTTTCTAGAACTAGGTGCATAAAGGCAATCTCTCAAAACCAAACATTTATTTTTCTCAAAAGATAAATAGACGTCTCACACTGCAATAGCCGCCACCTCTGTAGCATTGCCCATGTAGACGGTAATCTCTCCATCAGCTAGTCGTCGGGTTTCCTGGAACCCCTTTAAAGAATTGCAAACAGGATTAGTGGCGCCCGTATCTACACACCAGGTATCGATAGATAACACTATTGGATAGCTTGGTGGGTTTCCTAAGCGAATACCTGGTCGTCCATGGGAAACCTCTCCATGTCCATGGATTAAAAATTTAATCCGAATGGAGACCTATCTCCCAAACGACCGTTTCATCGTCGTAGTAATTGATTCGAGTTACAACTTGGCCAAACATGATGTTTAAGCCTTGTAACTTGCCTAATAATAAGTCGTGGAAAAGACGACAATCGGAACGCTGATTTTTGTGTTTATTATCGGGGTCCAAATTAATTAATTATCTTATTAATTAACAAATATTTAAGATCATGATAATTAATTAAAACCACATGCAATAATAGAAAAACAAAGAACCAAAGAGAAGGTTATACCTTTTCTTTTACCTCTTGATCTTCTATTGTATGACCCTCCCGTCTTGGACGTCATGTGGGCGACGATCTACCAAGAACCAGTGTCACCAAGGCCTTCCAAACAATCCCTTCTTCTTCCTTCTTCCTTGCGCTAACCAAACCCTTCTTCTAGGGTTTCCGCCGGCACCTTCCTCCTCTCCACCGAGCGCCGCCGACCAGCTCCAACCACCACTGAGAGCTAGCCACAAGGTATCAAAGGAGAGGAAGCTAGAGGATATGAAGAAGAAGATGGAGAAGAAGAGAGCAATCTTCTTCTTTAACAACCCTAACAGGCCACCTTGTGCTTCCCTCCCGCCGGCGCACCAAGCACCTCTTCTCCTCTACTCACCGCCGGCTGTCCCTTCCTCTACTTCTCGTGATCGTCCCAACCAAGAGAAGAGAAGGACATGCTCTTCTTCCTTGCGCCCACAACCAAGAGAAGAGAAGGGAGAAGAAAAGAAGAGAAGGTGATCTCCTCTTCCACACAGCCGGTTGCCCTAGGAGAGAGAAGGAGAGGGAGAGAAGAGAAAAGCCAAGGGTGTTGATGATCAATTGGATTACTTGGTTTCATGATACCATAGGGTATTTATAGGGCTACAATAGGGACCATGAGGAGGAGTTGGGTCTTAGCCTGATAATGGATCCAAACCCGATCGATTAATGAAAATTCATTCCACTAAAGGATCCTCATTGAACTATCTCACCAACCCCCATATTTACATATGGGCTCCACCTATTATGAGTGCATTTTCTCCCCATGTTTAAGATATTGAATGCCCATTGATTAATTTAAATTACTGATAATTTTAATTAATCAACCTCTAACTCCTTGATTAGTACCACTCATCCTTATCATGATGATGGACCAAGTCTACTTACAGGATTTAACATGATGAACCTTATGAGCTCATCAAGGGGGCATCATCATCCCAACTCACCAGGGAACGGATTCCATCAATAATCAATGACACACTATGTAAATAATATTATTTGTCAATTTACCAGGCCTATCGATTTAACAGAATGAATCTTGCTTATTGGTAAATCAAAGAAATAAGTACTAAGTATAAGTGCCCGTTATTATATCGGGATTCAAAGCATGTATTCCATAATAAACCGATGTCTGATCCAATTATAAAGTCAGTATAAATTGGATGGTTTGTCAAGATAAACCAACACCAAATTACATTACAACCATCCCGATGGTTTGTCCAACTCCATCTCGGTTGTGAGCATCTACTTTTACTCTACAAGGAACTGATAACATGATCATCAATGTGACACCACACACCATGTTATATACAGTGTAAAGTATTAGACATTTTGCACATACTAATATAAACATGCAACAGTGATCTTGTGATTCTCTTTCAAAATGTAGATGTTCATATAGAAAAGGCAAGACTTTTAGTATGCATCCTAACAATCTGCCACTAATACTCAAAGACTCTGCTGTCCTCACAGTGCCATAGATCTACTCCCATACTCTCCACATACCTATCAAAAGCTCTTACTTGAAGAGCCTTAGTGAAAGGATCTGCCAGGTTGTCCTCCGATACAATCATGGCGACAGCAACTTCTCCTCGCTTTACGATTTCTCATATCAGGTGGTACTTACGCTCTATGTGTTTACTCGCTTTATGGGCTCATGGTTCCTTCGAGTTTGCAACTGCACCACTGTTATCACAATAAATTGTGATAGATCTGGGCAAACCAGGAATCACATCCAAGTCCATCATGAAGTTCCTAAGCCATACAACTTCCTTGGCCGCCTCTGAGGTTGCCACATACTCAGCATCCATGGTGGAATCCGCCATGCGTTTTTGCTTGACACTCCTCCAAAGTATGGCTCCACCTCCTAAAGTAAACACATACCCTGAGATAGACATACTTTTGTCCCTATCTGATTGGAAATCTGAATCTGTGGAACCCACAGGGAGTAATTGATCTGCCTAGTAAACCAACATATAATCCTAGCCCTTCTCAGGTACTTCAGTATATACTTTACGGCAGTCCAATATCCTTGTCCAGGGTTACTCTGATATCTACTAACCATAGCCATGGCAAAGTAGATATCCGGTCTTGTACGCAGCATAGCATATATGAGGCTTCCTACAGCTGATGCATAAGGAACCACCTTCATCTCCTCTTTCTACTTTGATGTTTTAGGACACATCTCTTTAGACAAAGAGACTCCATGCCTGAAAGGTAGAAAATGTAACGACCCATAAAAATTTACTCCATATTTTTCTTGAAAAATATTGATCATGCCTAGATAGATTCTCGAGGAACATAGGGGTACTAGTATGAACATTAGCATGATTATCCATGATTCTCCATATAGACTAAGAAGCTAAGCAATAATGGGCCTTACATGGGACCTTCTAATACCATGGCCATTAAGGGACCTTAGGTAAAAATTTTATCATGAATGGAAATGGATGTCAATTAGAAATATTAACATAAAGTTTAGTGGGCTCTTATATGGGCCTTGGCAAAAATAATTATAAAAGTAATAAAAAGAAGTACATGCACCAAGGATTTAACCTTGTACCTAGTGTACCACCATGCATGTACTAACCAATTCACCTAGCAAGGGAGTGCTAGTGGAAAAGGAAAAGTATTATTGTTAAGGCTAAGAGGAAGTTAAGAGTCACCATGTGAGGAGGCACCATGACTTTTCACTTGCCCCCTCCACTTAGTATAAGAAGGGTGGATGAGAGGGGAAAGGACTTAAGTTATTATCTTTTACACCAAGACTTTTCCTCTTCCCTTCTTCCTTCTCCTTCCTCCTTTTAGCCGAAACCCACAAGGGGTTTCACCTTTGGAAAAGTTTCACAAGGAGACTTCTTCTTCAAGATCTAAGGGCTACCTACAAGGCTACAAGGGCTGGGGGTGGTCTAAGGTTAAGGAGGTTTTCTTGTAACACTCCAAAATTTTCCCATATGAAATATTATGAATTCATAAAACATTATTATTATTATGAAATATTATGAATTCATGAAACATTATCATTATTATGAAATTTCATGATGGGCTTGGCTTAATGGGCTTTGATATGGATTAGTGCAAAATGTGATAAAAAGAAGAGGTAGAAAGGAGGAAGCAAGGATTGAACCTTGAACCTCCTAGTTGCACTAATCATGTCATAACCAACACACCAAGCCATGTTTCATGTTGAGAGAATAAGAAACATGCTTGTTAAAGCTAGGGAAGTGAAGAGACATGTCTCTTCATGAGAAAAGTATAAATAAGTGAAGGGAAGTTGGAATAACTTCCTCTCTTCTTCTTCCTCACTCTTCCCTCTTCAAAACCGAAAACTCTCCCCTCCCCTTCTCAAATTTTCGAAACTCCAACCCTAGGTTTCCTCCATAAGAAAAAACTCCCAAGAGGGCCCTATAGAGAGACTACCTTCTACTAAAGCAAGGCTAAGGAAAAGAAGCGCAAGAAGGGCTCCCCTCTCCTCCTCTTCAAGGACTTCTTGGGGGAGATTCAAGCGAGAGGATGTAAGTAATCCCCTCACCTGCATTACAATAGTTTCGAATGCCTAAAATGGTTTAAACATAGGATGAAGCTCTTGATGTTTTCGGCCAAGAAGGTTTTTTTAGGGCTTGCGAGGGTTTAAACTACTCCTATACTTGCATATGTTTTTCCTCATGATGTGTGACTAAATAGATGATGATAATATGATGTTTTCCATGTCCTTAAGCCCCCAAAAACCTGGAGTAGGCTTGCTGGAATTTTCGGCCAAGGATCTCTTTTAGGGCTTAGAGAGGTTTAAACTCCTAGTATGCTTGATAATGACCCTCCCTATGATATATAAGATGATATGTGATGTAAATATGGTTTATTCATGATTTTAACATGCTTGGAAACTAAGGTATGTATGCTGGAATTTTCTGTAAAGAATGATAAGTAGGACTTAAGAAGGGGTAACAACCCCAACATGCTTTCTAATGTCTCCTCTATGATGCCTACCTTAATGTATGATGTTAGTGTAATGTTTTTCATGGTTTATCATGTTCTAAACTTAGAGTTTATATTCTGGAATTTTCTGATTAAATAAGAATTTGGGCTAAGGGGGAAGCTACAACCCCAATTAGGCACGCCAAGGATGCCCATGATATGCTATGAGTAATATAGGTGATAACATGTCTTCTCCCATGCTTTTTCATGATCTAAGAATCATGATGTACATGTCTATGTTTAAGCTCTTTAAGCACCCTTATGTTATGCATGACTTATGTATGATGAAATGCCTAAGAGATGCTTCCCTGTAAGTCGGGACTAAGAGCACTCTTCATGATAAGATAAGAGGCATGACATGCTCATGATATGACAATGAAGTGATAGGTTATGATGATTTGCTTATGATATGATAAGAATGTGCTATGCAACCCCTAGGTCGACGGACTATGAACGGACCTAGTAAGAAACAAGAATGTGCTATGCTTATGATATGATAAAATCCATGTATGCTATTTTACTTTGTATGACTTGTACCGGATCCTAGCAAGGTCCACGGGTGGGCTCCGGATGCAGCCCCTAGGTCGACGGACTATGAACGGACCTAGTAAGGGGATGGGCTCCCGAGACGCCCCTAGGTCGACGGACTATGAACGGACCTAGTAAGGGATGGGCTCCCGAGACGCCCCTAGGTCGACGGACTATGAACGGACCTAGTTTCCCTAGTAGGTTAGAGACTAGCTACCTCGACCTATTAGGGATGCGCGCATTATGTATGTATGTATGTGGTACAAGCCGGGATCCCCCAAATGATGATGGATGTATGTTTAAGTACCTATATGTATGATTTTAAGAAAAGCATATGCATGAACTCATCCTATGCATGTTTTCAAAAGAGCATCTTGCATTCGCATTTTTGTCATGACTATATGACTATTATGCTATAAAGCTGAATTATGTTAAGTTTAAGTATGCTTCTTATGATAAGTACATATGCTCCCTTATGCTATGTTAAGTTAAGTGTTTTATTGCTATGCACTATTATGACGTGATGTTTTCTCTACTTGATGGTACGTATGATTTTGTGAGTAGGAAGGGATCTTACTAAGCTATATGCTTATAGTTTCCATGTTTCCCTTGTGATGCAGAAAAGGGTAAGGAATGGCTAAACTAAAGGGAGCAGCAGGAGGGGTAAAGATGTGTGTGGTGGTGGCATGGTGGAAGAAGATCTACTCATGTTTTGTTTAGTTTATGCATATGCTGAGTTTGCATGTTAAATGTTGAATCATACTCACTAAGTTGCTACTTGCTGATATTTAGACTCATATGGATATTTCATGCTCACTCTCGCTCATATGCTAAGTACTTAGTTAAGACTTGCTAAAGAACTTTAGTATTATGTTATCCTTCCTCATACTTACTACTCTGTCTTAAGAAATGGCTATGTGGCATGCTTCTATTATGCAAGTAAGAATGTAAAGGTACCTAGCATGCTCTCCTCAATGTCTAAGATGTTTAAAAGGTTTCATGCTTACATGTTCAAGTACAAGATTATACATGTATCATGTTTAAGTTTCAAGTTTCAAACGCTTCCGCTAAAACGAAAATTATGTTCGCGTAACCCCGCCCTAGTGTGAGAAGGGCGGGCGTTACAGGTTGGTATCAGAGCAGGTCTGCCTTCCCCACTACACACACACATCAAAGCTTCATCCTGCCGTTTCCAAGTAAGAGATCCTAACCTCGCTTTACTTTATTTCATGTACAGTAATGATATATATAGAGATGATTTATGCTTGCATAACTAATGAAAGTAGTAGTAATTCTCACATTAGTTTATTTATCACCTGTACGATAGATATGGTTAGAAGACATAGCAATCGGGGTGATGAGACCGCACCCCCACCTGATATGATGCAAGTGATCACAGATCTGCAGCGTCAGGTCACTGAACAGTAGTAGATCATAAATACTCTGATGACCCAGCAGGGGAACACTGCAACCCCGCAGGGAAGTCAGAATGTGATGCCTACTGAGCCTGCAACTGCACAGGCACCCCTGGACACTCCGGTCCGAGGAGTCCGACAGGAGGCCTATCTGATTCAGTGGCAGAGACTGAAGCCGGAAAAGTTCTCGGGCACCTGCGAGCCCTGGGACGCCCAGGCCTGGCTCAAGACAGTCGAGAGCACAGTGGAATTATTAGACTGGCCCGAGCATGAAAAAATTAAATGTGTCTCGTTCTGCCTCACTGGCGACGCCAGGATGTGGTGGGAACGGGTAAAAGCTAGAAGGTCAGTGGACCAGATGAAGTGGAAGGACTTCGAGTCAGAATTTCTGGAGGAATTCTTCAATATGAGAGTCATAAATAGACATTTTGATGAGTTCACTGAATTCCTGCAGGGAAATCTCTCAGTCAACGATGCCGTTAAGAAATTCAACCGACTGGCACGATTATGTCCGGAGCTGGTCAGTACAGAGAAGGAAAGGGTCAGATTAATGCTCAAGATGCTCAGGCCTGAGATAGCTCTGAATATAGCTGGCAGCGTTAATAGGCCACAGACCGTAGAGGAGCTGTTCAGCAGCGCCCTTATTACCGAGCATTATCTGAAGAATATTAACCAGTAGAACCAAACACTGACCGCTAGCAAGAGTCAGAGTCAGTCGGGAGGTCAGAAACCTCCGAATAGCAACCCCCACTGGAAAAAGAACCCCAACGGAAAGAGGAAGCCATGGAATAAATCTGCTAATGGTTATTTAGGCAAGAAGCCTAAATATCCCCAATGTGCCACTTGTGGGAGGATGCACCTAGGGACATGCCTTATAGGCGCCAGGAGATGCTTCACCTGCGGGAAGGAAGGA
>JAGFNQ010002072.1:653246-719682 GCA_024364735.1 Boesenbergia rotunda | reverse complement strand
TGTTGGGACCGGGTGCATGTCGACAAGGATACGGGTTCGTAAAATTTTAAATTTTTACGTGCAGCGGAAGAATTAGCATAAAATAATTTCCTAAATTATTTAACCACGTACTAGCATGCAACCTTATGGTGTGTGGACATATCATAAATTAAAACTTTGCGGAAAAGTAAACTAATTTACTAAGTACCTCGCGTAACTCGAAGTAAGGGACGAGATCCAACCGTAGCGTCCCTTGGAAGCTTCGCTCTATTCGCGTCCACGCCGAGTTCTCTTCGGGATGACTTCGCAAAGTCACGAGTTTTGTGCCGACGAGAACTACTAGATTCTCTAAAGGCACAACTAGAAGAACAAGAGAAAAGAATGGAAACTCACCAACAAGAAACGGAATCTAATTCCGGGAAGAGAGGAGTTGTGATCCGCGTCTTCTTCTTCTTGTCTTGGCTTCTCCTTCTCCTTGATAGCTCACGGCAACCAACCCTAAGGGAAGAAGTGCGCCGGCCTAGGTGGATGAAGGGGCGCACCCTAGTTGCCTCAAGGGGCGCCGGCCTAGGGTTGAGAAGGGGAAAAGGGAGGAAGAGAATAAGAGAGAGAGAGGGAGAGGATTAATCTTAATCAACTTAATTGATTGGAATTGAAGGCTAGCTTTGGTTCCTTTATATAGTACCTCTCCTTGCTAAGTCTCCTCTTAACGGAATTAAGGAATTAATTTCATAAGAAATTTATCTTATAAATTTTCTTATGAATAATTCCGTTATGCCTAGTTTTATTATAACTAACTTTATAATAAAACAAATTATTCTCTTCTTTAATTATGGAATAAATTTATAAGAAATTATAAATTTTCTTTTAATGAAAAATCAATTCATAATTGATTTTATAAAATTAAAATAAACCACTCCAGGATTATTTTAATTTCCAAAAAGAAATAAATTTCTATAAATTTATTTATATAAATTTCTTTATACAAATTTATTTATCCATAATTTATAAAACAAATCGCGCTAGATTTATTTTATTAATTAAACCAATTAAATTGGTTTATTCCCTTTTTAATGGCCGGCCAAACCAAGAGGGTGGACACCCTCTTTGGCCGGCTAAACCAAGCCGATTCCATCGCAAATTAAATCCATTTAATTCGCCCATTAAGCCTTCAAAAGACTTAGCCATTTTAAGTTTCCGTTGCGCCTCTGATTAACTCAGATTTGACTTATTTCTCTTGATCGGAAAATCCAATTTTCAACTCGTTTTAAATCCCTCGGATTACTCGTAGTGCGTGTGACTAAATAGACTTTCGATTTATGTTGGCCGTCTATAATCAACTAATTATAGAACGATCATGAGTGGCACCTAGTAGTACATCATGACCCCCAATTAATCGAAAGATCAACGGTTTGACCTCAGAAGTAATTCTGAAACCCTTCAGCAGCTCTAATGAATCGTGCCCCATTCCCTTCACCACCTTATACCCACTTGGTTCAGGACATGGTCTGTTTATGTCAGTCCCCACTAGACTGACTACGTCACACCTAGCCCAAGTAGTGTCTTTCTCGTCCTTTGGATTTCTAATTACTCTCATGTATTTAAGAGACTCGCACTCTAAACATGATATACTCTGGCCAGAGGTTTTGAGTAACAATCCGACGATAGGCCTGGGTATACATCTCCTCGCAAGGAGTGGTGAATCCTTTGTAGGCTGTTCAAACATCTTCGGGCACTTCGGCTTATACCCAATCATCCTGGGTCCACACCTCCTTGGAGATGCTTGCTTAAGATGTTAAAGTATAAGTCTCCATGACCAAGATGACTTGAACACCGCAAGTCAAAGGAACATCGCACTTAAGCTGCAGTAAGAACTTCATTGACATATCTACATGTAGATTCCCATATGAAGTCTTACAGCTAGTCACTCCAATGAACTAGTTCCCTTAACTAGATCATGTTTATCTCTGGACATCCCAATGTCACCAGCCAGTGAGAATCAGCTGATTAGAGAATAACCCATGCTAGTCTCAACAGAATTGATAGTGTCCGTTTTTATCAATTCATCGACTAGGGATAATTTCAATACTTCACAATTGCACATTTAGAGATAATCACTAGTTGTGATCCCATCACAAATTCTCTTATGCTGTGAATTGTATTGCGGACATTCAGTAGATGAGTTTAAGATCTCAATCAAATACACAAACATGTATACTCAAATAGTGAATTATCATTTATTAGAATAAATGTTTACAATCATAAGGCGATTGCCTTAGGACACTTCTCTCATATTACTAACAAACTCCCACTTGGCCTAATGCCAATCGCTACGGTATCCAATACCACAGGCTCTAACATGACCCTCAAACTTACTTTGAGGCAAGGCCTTAGTTAAAGGATCCGCTATATTCCTTTCAGTGGGAACTCTCTCAATTTGTATGTCATTCCTACTTATAATCTCTCTGATCAGATGATAGCGTCGAAGCACGTGTTTGGATCGCTGATGAGACCTTGGTTCCTTCGCTTGTGCAATAGCTCCATTGTTGTCGCAGTAAACCGGCACTGCTTCATCAATGGTTGGAACCACACCAAGTTCTGAGACAAACTTCTTGATCCAAACTGCTTCCTTTGCTGCTTCCGAAGCTGCGATATATTCCGCTTCCATGGTAGAATCCGCTACGGTGTCTTGTTTGGAACTTTTCCAACCTATTGCGCCTCCATTCAAAGTAAATACGTATCCAGACTGCAATTTGGAGTCATCCTTATCTGTCTGGAAACTGGCATCTGTATACCCACGTATTACCATATCTCCTTCTCCATATATTAGGAACACATCCTTAGTTCTTCTTAAGTACTTAAGGATTGTCTTTACAGCCGCCCAATGATCCATCCCTGGGTCAGATTGGTATCTGCTCGTGACACTCAGAGCATATGATACATCGGGCCTAGTACATAGCATAACATACATGATAGATCCTATCGCGGATGCATAAGGAATCTTATTCATGCAAATCCTCTCGTCTTCTGTGCGCGGACACATAGACTTTGAAAGGTTGATCCCATGCCTGATGGGAAGGTAACCTTTCTTGGATTCCGACATGCTAAACCTTTTTAGCACTCGGTCTATATATGTAGACTGTGAAAGACCAAGCAACCGTTTTGATCTATCTCTATAGATTCTAATCCCAAGGATATAGGTTGCTTCTCCCAGGTCTTTCATGGAGAAAGTTTTGGACAACCAAATTTTAACTGTCTGTAAGACTGATATATCATTTCCTATAAGTAATATGTCATCGACATATAATACTAGGAATACGACTGCACTCCCACTAACCTTCTTGTACACACAAGGTTCGTCAGGATTTTGTGAGAAATCAAACTTTTTGATTGTCTCATCAAAACGGATGTTCCAGCTCCTAGATGCTTGCTTTAGTCCATATATGGATCGTCGAAGCTTGCATACCTTGGTTTTATCAACCGATGTGAAACCTTCAGGTTGTATCATGTATACATCCTCAAGCAGGTTTCCATTAAGGAAAGCTGTTTTCACATCCATTTGCCATATCTCATAATCATAATGAGCTGCTATGGCTAGGAGCATCCGAATGGATTTAAGCATAGCTACTGGCGAATAGGTTTCGTCATAATCAATTCCTTGCTTTTGACGATATCCTTTTGCCACTAATCTAGCCTTAAAGGTAACTACATTACCTTCCATGTCGGTTTTCTTCTTGAAAACCCACTTGCACCCTATGGGCTTAATCCCTTCAGGTGGGTTAACCAAGTCCCATACTTGATTTTCGTACATGGAATCCATTTCCGACTTCATGGCCTCAAGCATTTGTCCCTTTCTGAACTTTTCAGGACATCTTCATAACTGATAGGTTCATCATCGTTATGAGTAACACGTCGTTCGATTCACTTACGAGAAATCCGTATCTCTCTGGAATATTGCGTGCCCTATCAGACCTACGAAGAGGTGGTGTTGTTTTAGGTTCAACTGATAGCTCATCACTATGAATTATCGGTTGTGGGCCTAGACTAGGTGTCTCTGTAATGTCTATTGGAGTTTCTTGAACTTCATCAAGTTCAATGCCACTCCCACTGTTTTCTTGTAAAAGAAATTCTTTTTCCAGAAATACAGCATGCCTTGAAACAAACACCTTTTGCTCCAAGGGATGATAGAATTGGTAACCCTTCGTTTCCTTAGGGTATCCAATAAATAGGCATTTATCAGACTTAGCATCCAATTTGTCTGATACAATCCGCTTCACATAAGCAGGACAACCCCATATCTTAAGGTGAGTTAAGTGAGGTTTCTTACTATTCCATATCTCATATGGAGTAGTAGAGACTACCTTGGTCGGGACTCTGTTTAGCAAGTAAACAGCTGTCTTAAGTGCATAGCCCCAAAAGGACTTTGGAAGAGTTGCATGGTTCATCATGGATCTAACCATGTCCATCAAGGTTTGGTTACGCCTCTCAGATACACCATTATGCTGTGGTGTATACGGCGGAGTCCATTGAGACAATATCCCATTGTCCCTAAGATAATCTTGAAACTCTTGACTTAAGTATTCACCACCCCGATCGGATCGAAGTATCTTAATACTTTTGCCAAGCTGTTTCTCTACTTCATTTCTGAACTCTTTGAATTTCTCAAAGGCTTCAGATTTGTGTTTCATCAAGAACACATACCCAATCGTGAGTGATCATCGATAAAGGTGATGAAGTAGCTATAGCCTCCTTGTGCAAGAGTTGACATTGGTCCACATACATCGTATGTATTAGACCAAGCAATTCTCCCACTGGATTACTTTTCCGGAAAAGGGTAATTTGGTCATCTTGCCTCTTAAGCATGATTCGCATGTATCAAATGAACCGGGTTCAAATGATTCCAAATTCCACATCGGTGTAATTTGGTCATGCGTTTCTTACTTATATGGCCAAGACGACAGTGCACGTGTAGGAGTCTATTCGATTATCTATTCGAGCACGTTTGTTGCTAACTTCGATATTGAAAACGTCACTGGATAAATCTAACGTGTAGATGCCATTGCACAAAGTTCCATTCCCATAAAGAACGCCATTTAAAGTTATGTAACAACAATTGTTACTAAAAGTTAAATGATAACCTTTTTCATTCAAACATGAAATAGATACAATGTTCTTTATTAACGAAGGAACGAAATAACAATTATCCAATTCTAAGACACGTCCAGTTGGGAGCTTTAGCAAATATGTTCCGATGGCAACAGCAGCAATCCTTGCTCCATTTCCAACCCCAAATTCGCTTCTCCCTTGACGAGTCTTCTTCTATTCCTTAGCCCCTGTATGTCATTACATATATGTGAGCTACACCCAGTATCAAGTACCCAGGTATCTGAGGAAATAGAGTGACATTCAATAACGAAGATACCTGAAGAGGATGGGGCATCGGATGCCTTCTTCTTCAAGGACTCAAGATAAACCTTGCAGTTTCTTCGCCAGTGACCCTCCTTGCCACAATGATGACAGGTTCCTTTTGGTTTCTTTTCAGTCTTCTTGGCCTTTTTCTTCTTCCCTTGTTCTGTTCTTTGGCCTTCCTCTTAGAACCTTTCTTCGAGGAACCAACTAACAGTACTGCCTTTTGATCCGGCTTTACAGAAGGCTCCACAGTCTTCAGCAGGTTGAGCAACTCAGGAATGGTGGTCTCCATTTGTTCATCCGATAGTTCATCACAAATTGTGAATAACTTTTGGGCAAACAACTCAGAATTAAGTCAATACTTAGTTCATGATCCATAGCAAAACCGAGTGCGCTCAGTCGCTCAATGTACCCCAACATCTTTAACACAAACTGCGAGGCAGAAGTGCCTTCCTGCATCTTAGTGGTGAAGAGGAGTCTGGAGACTTCGAACCTTTCGGATCTCGCCTGCTCTTCAAACAACTCATGAAGATGGAAGATGATGGTATAAGCATCCATATGCTCATGCTGCTTTTGTAGCTCAGGTACCATAGAGGCTAGCATAATGCAACTTGCAAGTTCAGAATCGGTCACATGTTTCTGATGGGCCAACAATTGGTCCGGAGTTGCATTTTCTGGAGGATGGTCGGGAAGTTGATTTTCAATGACATAAGCAAGCTTTTCCGCCTTGAGGACTATCCTCAGGTTTCGAAGCCAGTCCATGAAGTTCGGCCCAGTCAGTTTATTGGTGTCCAAAATGGAACGCAAGTTTAGGGAAGACATGATTGAGTGATTATCCTAGAAATACAAATTGAGATTGTGTGAGAAGAATGATTAAAGAATGTATCATCATACATAAATTAAATCCCATTTATTTTACGAATTGACTCACCCTTATTATCAATTCGGGAGATCGTAGGAACATCTCCAAATAGGTTGATATCCAACCATAGATAAGAACCACCATGGTGTGGCCATCAAGTTTTTCTTAGCTATGAAGGTAGGTAATTATACCGATTACATATCACATATATGTAACTATCACTTTATGCTATCAACTAATTGAATGTTTGCATAAATCATTGGGTTGTTAACTCATTAACAAGTATGCAACATTATACATAGCACCCAACTGCACCTCTCTTTACATCAACCTTGGCTGTGGCACAACAAATCGATGTTCCAAGCTTAAGGCTGACCCATTAATCAAGAAATAGTTTTAATATGGTTGGAGCTCATTCAACCGTTTAGTCAGGCTTGGATGTGTCCAACAACCAAAACTAAGGATTGACCTCTGACTCCAACTATATTATACATAAACTAATTCCATGGTTTGAACATGTTGAGGTTCAAGCTGGGCATGGATGTGTCCATCAACCCAAACGAGAAACAAAACTCCGATTCTAACCATATTAATGGAAGGTGTTGGCCTTAATATTTTGTAAGGGGTTTTGGGTCTCATCCTTTCTTTTCTAAGCACATTCATGACATTATGTCATGACTAACGATTTTCTTAATAAAGTATGTATGTGACTTAAGTTATCAAGTCTCATTATTTGAATTAGGAACCGGATTTCCTAATTCTAATTTCATACTTTATTAAAGGAATTGTTTTGGGAAACACTTTCCTAAATTGTCATAATCAATTTCGGAAATAATATGTTTAAGACTTTGATTTCTCTAAATCAAATCTTATTAAATTAAGAGACAATTCCCTTAATTTAACCACATATTATTTTCATGAAAATCTCAATTAAGAAACTCTATAGGAAACCATTTTCCTAATTAATTTTGGAGACAACAATATGTAAGAGCATCACCTCTTAAAACATATTTTATTCATGGATTTAATTAATTACAACAAATCATTTTCTAAGGGTGGCTCCCCGAGGCTCAGATACCCAAAGAAAAATAATTTGTCGTAAATCCAATTTGGTCCGCTTCGGAAGCGCAACCAAATTAAACATGACAATTTCATTTAAAATTGGGAAATTAAATTACAACAACTAACTTTAAATTGGACGGCTCCCCGAGGCTCAATCCAAAATAAAGAATTTTGTTGTCAATTTAAAAACCAATTCAAATTTAATTGTCAATTAATTGTCCATAAATTTGTCTAGACTTTCTTGAAGGAAAGTGCCCAAAATTGCGAGATTTCATAATAGGTTTTCAGAATAATTGTAAGTTTCTGGTACAAAGAAAACTTACATATTTCCAAAGTTGGAAAATTTCTAAAATAGAAAATTTCCAAGATTGGAAAGTTTCCAAAGATGGGAAGTTTTCACAATTATTATAAAATTTCAGAAACTAGGAAATTTCAAACGTTTGCGAAATTTCATGAGGATTTCCAAACTTTGAAATTCCTAAATCTAAAATTTATTATAATTGGAAAGTTTCCATAATTGAAAAATTTTCCAAAATTGAGATCATGACAAAGTTTTCCGCAAAACAATTATATGATTATGTCGAACACTAACCGACTCTGATACCACTGTTGGGACCGGGTGCATGTCGACAAGGATATGGGTTCGTAAAATTTTAAATTTTTACGTGCAGCGGAAGAATTAGCATTAAATAATTTCCTAAATTATTTTAACTACGTATCTAGCATGCAACCTTATGGTGTGTGGACATAATCATAAATTAAAACTTTGCGGAAAGGTAAACTAATTTACTAAGTACCTCGCGTAACTCGAAGTAAGGGACAAGATCCAACCGTAGCGTCCCTTGGAAGCTTCGCCTCTATTCGCGTCCACGCCGAGTTCTCTTCGGGATGACTTCGCAAAGTCACGAATTTTATGCCGACGAGAACTACTAGATTCTCTAAAGGCACAACTAGAAGAACAAGAGAAAAGAATGGAAACTCACCAACAAGAAACGGAATCTAAATTTCGGGAAGAGAGGAGTTGTGATCCGCGTCTTCTTCTTCTTGTCTTGGCTTCTCCTTCTCCTTGATAGCTCACGGCAACCAACCCTAAGGGAAGAAGTGCGCCGGCCCTAGGTGGATGAAGGGGCGTCGGCCCTAGTTGCCTCAAGGGGCGCCGACCCTAGGGTTGAGAAGGGGAAAAGGGAGGAAGAGAATAAGAGAGAGAGAGGGAGAGGATTAACTCTTAATTAACTTAATTGATTGGAATTGAAGGCTAGCCTTTGGTTCCTTTATATAGTAACCTCTCCCTTGCTAAGTCTCCTCTTTAACGGAATTAACGGAATTAATTTTCATAAGAAATTTATCTTATGAATAATTCCGTTATGCCTAGTTTTATAATAACTAACTTTATAATAAAACAAATTATTCTCTTCTTTAATTATGGAATAAATTTTATAAGAAACTTATAAATTTTCTTTTAATGGAAAAATCAATTCATAATTGATTTTATAAAATTAAAATAAACCACTCCACGGATTATTTTAATTTCCCAAAAAGAAATAAATTTCTATAAATTTATTTATATAAATTTCTTTATACAAATTTATTTATCCATAATTTATAAAACAAATCGCGCTAGATTTATTTTATTAATTAAACCAATTAAATTGGTTTATTCCCTTTTTAATGGCCGGCCAAACCAAGAGGGTGGACACCCTCTTTGGCCGGCCAAACCAAGCCGATTCCATCGCGAATTAAACCCATTTAATTCGCCCATTAAGCCTTCAAAAGACTTAGCCATTTTAAGTTTCCGTTGCGCCTCTGATTAACTCAGATTCGATTTATTTCTCTTGATCGGAAAATCCAATTTTCAACTCGTTTTAAATCCCTCGGATTACTCGTAGTGCGTGTGACTAAATAGGCTTTCGATTTATGTTGGTCGTCTATAATCAACTAATTATAGAACGATCATGAGTGGCACCTAGTAGTACATCATGACCCCCAATTAATCGAAAGATCAACGGTTTGACCTCAGAAGTAATTCTGAAACCCTTCAGCAGCTCTAATGAATCGTGCCCCATTCCCTTCACCACCTTATACCCACTTGGTTCAGGACATGGTCTGTTTGTGTCAGTCCCCACTAGACTGACTACGTCACACCTAGCCCAAGTAGTGTCTTTCTCGTCCTTTGGATTTCTAATTACTCTCATGTATTTAAGAGACTCGCACTCTAAACATGATATACTCTGGCCAGAGGTTTTGAGTAACAATCCGACAATAGGCCTGGGTATACATCTCCTCGCAAGGAGTGGTGAATCCTTTGTAGGCTGTTCAAACATCTTCGGGCACTTCGGCTTATACCCAATCATCCTGGGTCCACACCTCCTTGGAGATGCTTGCTTAAGATGTTAAAGTATAAGTCTCCATGACCAAGATGACTTGAACACCGCAAGTCAAAGGAACATCGCACTTAAGCTGCAGTAAGAACTTCATTGACATATCTACTTGTAGATTCCCATATGAAGTCTTACAGCTAGTCACTCCAATGAACTAGTTCCCTTAACTAGCATCCATGTTTATCTCTGGATATCCCAATGTCACCAGCCAGTGAGAATCAGCTGATTAGAGAATAACCCATGCTAGTCTCAACAGAATTGATAGTGTCCGTTTTTATCAATTCATCGACTAGGGATAATTTCAATACTTCACAATTGCACATTTAGAGATAATCACTAGTTGTGATCCCATCACAAATTCTCTTATGCTGTGAATTGTATTGCGGACATTCAGTAGATGAGTTTAAGATCTCAATCAAATACACAAACATGTATACTCAAATAGTGAATTATCATTTATTAGAATAAATGTTTACAATCATAAGGCGATTGTCTTAGGACACTTCTCTCATATTACTAACACCTTGACCATCACATCGAGATGGAGTCAACTCAATACGACGAGGCATCCTGTTAAAAACAATACCAACATATCATGAAAAAATCAAGAATATAAACCTTTACCAATTTACTTATTTGTCGCCTGGAGAAGTCTCGTCACGCCAAGTCCCAAACATGACCACATCAAGAAAATGACTCCGAACAAATCCGAAAATACTCGACAAAAACCTCGCTCTGATACCAAATAAATTATCACGCCCCGAGGGGTTGCATGTCCGAAGAAAATCGGACAGTACCTCCCCTGTACAGCGGACAATCTTACATACAATACATATATAATATGGCCTCCACGACCTCCACACATAAATATGATCAACTATTGTCACGCCCCGAGACCCAGGAGCTGCTGATCCAATAGAAAAATCGGACAGCACCTCCCCTGTCCGGCGGACAATTTACACACACACAATATATATAACCATCCACGCAATATATATTTTGCACAACCACGCAGTTTAAAGGGCCACAGGCCTCAGATATAAGCAGAAACAACAGTTATATGATTATAACTATCGAAAAACCAAATCCGAACTCACCTGAGCTGCCAGGGGGCAGGAACAAAACCAAAACCAATCGAAGTCCAACATAGGACTCAAAAGTACAATACCATCGAATTAAGCATGAATACAGGTTTCAAAACGTAACAACGGAAGCATAGTAAATTATACAGGGTCCATTAGCAACACAACGAATCGTAAAACCAAAAAGAGCTCCTCTAGAGCTGGGGACTGGCGGCTCGGGATCTCCTCGCAGACATCAACCTGAAATAAACATATATGGCAACGGGGTGAGTCCATAGCTCAGCGAATACCCAACAGATATGCATAGAAGGTTATACCAACAATAAGAGTTCAGCTACTACAGTCTCACAACAACAGTAGGGAAAAACTAGTACTGAACATACCGAAGTAGATATATACCTGAATCTATCTAACCTGTATAGAGGGTAAGAAATACCAGAGGAAAACCAATAGGCATATAAGCTCAGTTAGCAAGTCTCCAGAATATGCGATGTCAAACAAGTGCAGCAAATAAGTGCAGCAAACAATGCACAATGCAAAATATGCACATGGTGCAATGACATGTGTCACCCCCTAGTCCCAGTCAGGATATCGTCCACGACGTCCGCGTGGGTAGAGCTGTGACAAACTGTACCCAGTCAGGACATAGTCCACAACGTCCGCGTGGGTCAGCATGCAACAATGCAAGGATGGTGCATGCCCCAAACATATAAAGCACCCTGATGCAATGACATGTGTCACCCCCTAGTCCCAGTCAGGATTGTCCATAACGTCCGCGTGGGTAGAGCTGTGACAACCTGTACCCAGTCAGGACATCGTCCACAACGTCCGCGTGGGTCAGCATGCAATAATGCAGAGATGGTGTATGATAGATACACATACCTCCCTCCCAAGTCCTCAGTATACTAAGTCTCAGTCTGAAATCCTATAACAGGAAATACAGGTAACCTACAAGGTATACTGACCGAAAAACTACTAATCCCTCAAGGTCAAAGGCAGGAGCCAATACCACGATCTCTAGCATGCAAATAGATATGACAATACCTGAGACTGTATAGAACTAACAGCATAATAACTCAGGATTAAACAACAGGTATCCAGGACAGGCATAATAAACAGGGATAACCCACAAGCATACAGAACAGGCAAAATAAACAGGGATAGCGTATGATCTTACTGCTATCTATAACAGTCTATGCATAACAAAATGACAATATCAGATAGATAAGTCAAAGGGTACCCGCCTCCAAGAGTAGAAATCCGTATCAAATAAGATAGAACCTCCCGTCTGATAAGTAACAATAAATCCGGTCAAGCTCCTGTATCAAGGATGTATTCAATTTAGCTATTATACAAATGATAGCTAGCTAATAAATGCCTAAGCCAACCCAAGGTTAACCTAATCATTCCCCTTTTCAGTTAATCATATCAAATTAACCGATCGATTCTTAATCAACCCACGTAATTAAGATTTAAGTTTCGGTTAATCCCAAATACAAACCAGAGCAAAACTACTCCCTTCTCTACCTTCAAAACCATACACAAATAGAGCTACATCTAGCTTCCAATTCCAAATAAGATTGAGACCAAAACTCAATTGAACCCTTACTTGAGCCAAGCAAACTCCACGGTAGAAGCTCCCACTCACACAGTGAGGTGGCGCATAACAACATAGTTGAAACCTAACCTCACCAGCTGCTCACAGGAACATCACGACACACTCTACGCATGAAGTTTGTCAACAGAAAATATGAATCAAACTCCAATCGCAGTAGTATCATCCACATAGGTACAAACATCACAGGAAATCAGATCCTTACCTCCAGTAGACACTGGCCACAACTGATCTGAATAGGAAAAGGGTCAAATGTGTTGTTTCAGCTCTAATTCCTCCTCTTCGATAAGTCCTCTACCCCCCAATGCATCGCAACATAAGGCCGGCTGCAAACCACAGACCAATTAGGCTTCCCATAACTGCTAGACATCGCCGGCGACCTCTGGATGGCACACCAACCGTGCAAACAACAATCGAAAGCTAACACCATCAGAACTATCCTTAGTACCGAAGCTTCGCTTACCTGTGACTGTGAAGATGATATCCGGTCACCAGCGTTGGAAGATTGCCCCAGTTGTACGGCGATGGTAAAAGGATGAAATCCCCTACGAAGCTTACGGATCCAAAGCCTCGCGGAAACCAGTGTGGTAGAGGCGATGAGAAGTGCCGTGAGGAGAAGACAAGGAAGAAGATGGCTTACGATCGGCGTCGGTGGCTCCGATCGATAGAGAACATCGTCAGATTGTGCTTGGGTGCCGGCGAAGGAGAACACAAAGAGGTCGGCGCTGCGGGTTTGGGCTAGGGCACACGGGCTTTGCGGCTGTGGATGAATCGGCCGAAGGAGGTTTAAGGTTAAGTATTATAAGTTAGAAATTTTGCACTTTAGTCCAACGAGTTTCGGCTAATTGCAATTTCATCCTTATGTTTAAAATTCCTTGCACATTAGCCCTTGTAACTATTGGTTTTATTACATTTTGGTCTCTAAATTTGTGTCCAAGAACTCGGAAGCCCCGGACCAATCCGGTAACTCTCTGAAAATTTTCCGGAACCTAATCAAACGTGTCGGATTTAACAACTATGACATAAATAAATGAATAAATGGTATCCACATGATCAAAAACATGTACCAACGCCTATACTGTAAAGACAAACTCCATATTGCCCTTTGGGCAGACTGACGATGCAAAATACATAAAACAGAATATGTGCAACAAGTTTACCAATATGTATAAAATGTGGAATACATCCCAATCATAACTAAAGGAAAATATGGACGAAATAAAAATACCACAAGATCAATAGGACCGGCGACGGGGCTCTCCTGGCGACATCATCCTGAAAAGGAAAAATAGGCAAACGATTATGAGTCCAAGAGGATTCCGCGGATATATAAACAGATAGATATGTATGGTGATAAAAAGATTATACAAAAGTAGTATGGAAACAAACGGATACAGTCTCAAAAGAAAATTAGGATACATGATCGGTACACTACATGCAAATATACATATCCATACCTACCACCCCTAGGGTGTGTAGGTCATAAGTCCCTGAACGTGAATGGTCGCCAGACCATAAACAAAGTAATTCCCTCCTGTATGTATATACCATCCAAATGCAGCAAGAATATCTCAAACAAGTGCAGCAAACACAAACAATGCAAATATGCAATCGTGCACATGATGCAATGACATGGTCACCCCTACGCCAGTCAGCCATCGTCACCAGTCATGGGTGAGGTCGAGTGGGTAGGGCTACGACAACTGTACGCACTCTGTCGTCACTGCTCCTGAGTGACCGAGTGGATAGGATGCTGGCGGAGGTCACACCCGTCCTACCTCAAATCATATGAGGGAGCACCGCTCTTATCTCCTCGTATCACGAGAAAGAGGAGGGATCCCTGTCCGCTACCACGCTGCGGAACCACTACCCGTGAGCGATCGAGCGGAGCCTTGACAGAGCAACTGCACACACCCTCCTGATAGTACCACTAACCCATGAGTGGCAGTATGTGCAGATCCTGATATGACTGATGATCTGTCTCAACCACAAGGGAGCCCAGAGATCGTCAGTTATGCAATAATGCAAAAATGGTGCATGATGCTAACACCCATCAAATAACCTCAAATAATATGCACTGATCTGAATCATAAATCATGATATACCAATAACCTACTAGGCATGCAAAAATGTTAGATATCGACAAACATATCTACTATCCAGAATTAGAATATCAAGCATAGAAACTGCATGGAAAATAAATTTGAGCATGTCAAAAGCCAAGCAATAAGTACCAAGCAGGATAACCAAGAGACGGAATAAGGTAAATCCTACTACTATCCATACATGGAACCATACATAGAAATCTAAAATATCTACAGAGATAAGTCAGAAGGTACCCGCCTCGTAAATGACGTGTACGTATTCATAAAGAACCTCCCGTACAGCTGATCCGTGTCCAATCAGGGTCCTGTAATAAAAGACATAAATTGAGTTATTATAATACATCATACTTAGCTAAACGAGTTATCCTAATTAATTAGGGTATTAAACGTTTAACTCAAATTATTCCAAGTTACCTGGATTACAAGATTAGGTTCATGTTAGACCTAGCTCAAACCTAATCCGAGTAATCGATTCAATACCCAACAATAACACACGCTTATACCTTTACAATCCTATAGGATAGAAAGGAGAAGCACCCGTCTTAAATGTAGAACATATCCAAATGACCCTCACGTCCAAGTGCTCGTATCAAATCAGGGTCCTGTATCAAGGACATAGTTTAGCCATTTATAAAATTAGTTAAAATAGTTAAATTAACTACTAACCATAAAAGAGACTAATCGCAAAAGAGTAACCCTAATGATCAGATCTGTTACTACAATCAGATCTTAGAAACAAAAGCAACAAAAAAACCCAACTAGCAATTCAAACAAGTTATTCAAACTTAGTGTTCCAACCTAAGCTGCCAACTCAAACTAAAAACCCATTTACCAACATCAGATTGGTTGTTCCATATATCTATAAATACATCTTGATTATTCGTTAGCAACGTCAGATTGCTCTTTGATCCAAAACCAACCGTAGACTCAACCATCTACTTCCCATACCATTATTTAGCTTTAACCAACATCAGAAATTAATTATGGACCAAAACCCATACATTTCACAATTCGATCAACAACTAAACCTTACTTGCCGAGTGATTGAAATCCTCTGCTCAAATCAAATGGAAATATCCCCAAATTTGGTGGTGCCGACAGTGGATCAAGGAGCAAGATCGCTAGCCCTAAATTGGTGATGATCGCATAGAGAGCAAGGCACACAGCAAGACTCGAGAGGTTAAAGGGATCGCTCACTTGGGTCACGAGAAGAAACAAACAAAGAGGACCTGGGGTTTTTAGGCGATGGCTGAGGGAGGAGGTGTCACTGTCGTGTGCTCGCGCAAGAAGAGAACCGCAGCAAGAGGGGTTGTGGCGTGGTGAGTTTGCGAAGAGGAGGAATCTCCGGTGGCAATCGGCGAGGGGGAGGAAGTGGAGTTGAGAACTGCCCGCGTGCGTGGGATGTCAACGTTAGGGAATAAATGATAGAAAAGTCGATTAAAGGGAGAAGTTTAGTGCAATTTATAGTTTTTTTTTGATATTTTGCAAAAAGGTCCTTCTAGTTTGATTAATCCAAATAAGACCCCTAATTTTTGTTTTAAAACATTTTAGCCCTCTAACCTTCAGTATTTAGCATTCTCCTCCACTAACAAAAATTTGATCTCCAAATTTCGCTAGTAAATGATAATAGGTCTTAACCGCTTAGATGCAATATAAATGTTGAACGAAAACCAACCATACGCACTTCAGGTAAATAGATGAGGGTAGCGAGCTCTGATCTTATCCTCGAGCTCCCACTTAGCCTCCTCATTAGAATGGTGTTGTCAACCAACTTTGACCAAATTATCTTGTTTCGCAACCGATGCTCTTTGTTCTTTAGAATCCGCATAGGTACCTCCTCGTAGGTCGCGTCTGGCTGAAATGTGACTGGTACCTCTGACAAGATATGGGACGGATCTGGAACATACTTCCTCAACATGGACACATGAAACACATCGTGAACTTCAGCGAGAGACGACGGTAGTGCCAAACGATATGCTACTGCCCCAATTTGCTCAAGAATCTGAAAGGGTCGAATGTAGCGCGGAGCTAGCTTACCTTGCAAACCAAACCTCTTCTGGTGATCTTGAGTCTCTGACATCCTGCGTCTGATAATACGGACTAGCTCTGTATCACGCTGAATACTCTAAGGTCCTAGCAACTGAGATTCTCCAATCTCTTCCCAGAGTATGAATGTCCTACAAGCCCTATCATACAACGTCTCAAATAGTGTCATCTGGATCGCCGAATGATAGCTATTATAGTAGGCAAACTCAACCAAGTGTAGGTGATCCTCCCAGTTGCCTCCAAAATCCATAATGTAGGATCTCAGCAAATCCTCTAGCATCTGAATGGTATGCTCTAACTGCCTGTTTGTCTACGCATGAAAAGTCGTACTGAATTGGAGCTCCGTGCCCATGGCATGTTAAGTGCAAGCTCTACCAAAACTGCGAAGTGAAATGCGGGTCTCTATCTGATATGATACACAGAGGAATGTCGTGCAATTTGATAATCTCGCGGCAGTATAACTCTACCAGTTTGTCTAGTGAATCGGTCCTCCGAATCCCCAAGAAATGCGTAGATTTGGTTAATCGATTAACGACCACCCAAATCATGTCGTGTCCTCTCCAAGTCCTCGGTAACCCCACGATAAAATTCATGGTGATATGCTCCCATTTCCACTCAGGAATAGGGATTTCTAGAGTAATCCGCAGGTCTTTGATGCTCGGCCTTCACCTGCTGGCACACAGGGCATCTAGCTACAAAGTCCGCAATGCCCTTCTTCATACCGTTTCACCAATAGGAACATCTCAAATCTCGGTATATACAAGTTCCGGCAGGATGTATCGCGAACCGAGATCGATGAGCCTCCTGAAGCAACTCCTCCAAGACTGGGTGTGACTTAGGTATGCACAATCTCCCTCGAAAATATAGAATACCCTCGTCATCTCATGTAAAGTCAATCTGCTGCTCCCAAACTATCCGACTGCCTAGAAACTGCAGATGTTGATCACTGGTCTGAGCCTCTCTGATCCTCGTCCTGATCGAAGACTGAGCAACCATAGTCACCAATAACCCTTTCTCTGTCTAACCCTGCTCCTCTAGTCCCAACTCTGGGAAGCTCTGAACTATGTCTGTGACCATAACCCGGTGGCAAGCCAGAACACTCCGAGATTTTCTGCTCAGTGCATCTGCAACTGTTGGTGCCGAAAGCACCATATCGAACCTTGTTTTGATATTGGCAAAGGGTTCAAAGTTAAGTATTATTGGTGATCTAACGATGTTACTCAAGTGTGCAGGAAAAGCCCTAGGTACACTAGACACTAAGTCCTGGTTCTAAGAATTGGGCACTAAGTCCTGGCCGCAGGCTGAGCAACTAAGTCCTGACGTAAGGTTGGCCACTAAGTCCTGGCCGAGGGCTGGGCACCGAAGACCTAGTTCGAGGAATTGGGCACTAAGTCCTAGCCAAGGGCTGGGCACCGAAGGCTTGGTTCGAGGAATTGGACACTAAGACTTGGTCGCAGATTGGGCACGAATACCTGGTGAGTAAAGCTGGGCAAAAGTCCAACCGGAGGAGTCGGTTGACAAAGGGTAAATTCTCCTGAGAGGAGTAGGTGAGGATGTGTTTCCCGTTGAGGGAACATTAGGCGTCGGTTCGACCTAGGGTTCCATTTGGGAGACCCGAAGTCAGAACCAAGACAGCTATGGCTGTAAATAATGACTAACATCCTTGCTTGGTTGTTTTGGAACTAACCTTGGTTACAGGGACCAAAGGATTGTGTTTCTGCAGCTCAGACGCCCCAAAGGAGTGGGGTGGTTCACTGGGCTAGGTGCCCGGGAGGTCCCGGGCACCCAAGATCAAGGCCAAAAACTGCCAAGAAGCATGACTGCTTCGAACCACACTGGGCTAGGCGCCCAGGCGGTCTCGGGCGCCCAAGGTCAAAGCCAAAGCGGCCATCGAAGCAAATCTGCCATGAAGCCAATGGACCAGGTCAACCCAAGGGCCCGAGAGGTCCCGGGCGCCCCAGTCAGCCCAGGTGCCGAGTCGAAGGGGATAAGCGCTGACCGAGCCTGCGGATTGAGGTTCTCGCAGGTGAAGGCACGTGTCAGGCGCCCCCATGGGTGCTATAAAAGGGGGTTCACCCCCAAGGCTTCGATATCACTTTTTTCAACGCTCCAAATCTTTTCGTTTAAGCGCTACGCCCCGGCAAACTCCGACTTCGAGATTCCAGCGTCGACGATGACCCTCTGCTCCGATATTCGATCTACCTCGGGCGTCGGTAACGAAAAGTGTAGCAATTTCAATTTTCTGATATACTTCTATACTTAACTTGTAAATCTTTTATTGCGATTATAAAATTGCCTAAAGTAAACGGTCAAGGACCATGGCCCTTGGAGTAGGAGCCGATCGCGACTCCGAACCAAGTAAAAAATGACTTGTGTTCGCATGTATTTTGTCTTTTTCCGCTGCGTATATTCTTTAACTGTCCCAAAATTTTATAACGATATTCAACCCCCCTCTATCGTTTTCTTCGATCCAACAACTGGTATCAGAGCAGGTGGCTCAAACTTGGTGCAACCACCAGTTTGAAATTTTTTTCGAATTTTTCACTTTTTATTTCAAATAAATAATATTTGTGCGTGATTTTAAAATATTCTTATGCCTTTTTCAATTTTGAATTCTTATTTTTTCACCATAAGTCAGAATTGATAAAACGATCAATTTTTAAAAATTTGTCATAAACATTTTTTATTATTTTAATATTTTTTCCTCGAAATTCGTGCTATCTTAATTCAAGCATTTTTTTCCAAACAGTGAATTCTTACCTTTTCATCATTAATCAGAATTGATAAAGCCAACAACTTCAAAAAATTATCATAAATTTTTTTATTTTATCGAAATTCGTGCAACACCTCTTGAGCTAGTTTTTTTCCCTCTCCCGCACTACTAATCCAAGACCAAGTCTTGGTACATTTCTATTTTTTCTTTTTGTGTGCAAGATTTATCCTTAATGGTCAATCAAGAATGGAACAGTGTTCATCCGTCTCTATTCTCTGGCGAGAACTTCAGAACCTGGAAGGGTCTAATGGAATCCCACCTAAAGGCCCATCTAGATCTATGGATGATAATCCAAACGGGGTTTACAGTACCTACAGAAGATGGAATGTCGATCGCCTGGGATAAATTGGACGAACCAACTCTGAGGAAGATCGAGGCAGATGCAAAGGCGACTGCAATACTACAATGTGGCCTAACCAATGAAGAATTGAAGCAGGTTGGATCCTTCAACTGTGCTAAAGAGATGTGGGAGAAGCTAATCAACCTACACGAAGAGAGCTCTGATATTGAGGTCCTTGAAGGTGTGATGTTCGAATCATCGGACGAATCAGACGAAGATCACCTAAGTTATCTCGCACTCTCAGTCCAAGCACAAACAGCCGAGTCAGAGTCTGAACCTAAATTCGAAGCCGAATCGAAACCAGAAGATGAGTCTAGATCCGAGGCGGTAAGAATCAAGGGGGAGATTCCCAATAAGGAATCCAAAGGTAAAATTGTAAATTCAAATTTTAAAAATCATGTAATTTGTTACACATGCAGGGAGAGAGGGCACTACAAAAGTAAGTGTCCTACTCGTAAGATTCGAATGACACCACCGACGGCGATAAAGGAACCAGTTCCAAAAGCACGAAAGGACAAGAGTCGCATCCAATGCTTCAAGTGCCAGGAGTTTGGGCATTACAAAAATGAATGCACAGATAGAAGAGCCAAAGATCCAGGACAATCTACCAAGATGGGTAACTTTAGTTTATATGAAAATCCACTCTTTACAATGAATGTTGATAGTTTACTTAATCACTCTTCGTCAGATTTAGATATGGACACATGCCTAAATAACTTAATTAAATCATGTATAGTAATAAACTCAAATTTCAGAAAGTTAAAACAAGAAAATGAGACTTGGAAAATTAAATTTGATATACTAGAAAAATTAATTAATAATCTTGCTAACTTAGAAAATCCAGAAATTTCTCCTCGCTATGACTTTACTTAAAAGTTTTTTTGCTATTCATAGGACTAGAAATGGTTAGATAAGGGCCTGATTAATTGAAACTTGAACAACCTAGTATTAGGACAAGGTTTGATGATAGTACGTTAGGGAAGCCTGACTAAGGTGTCAAGTAGGGTAAGGAGTACCCTATTTGGTCTTTTTAGTCCGGTGGAACTAGCCGAAGATACCTCTCCGAATCCTAAGCTAGTTAGACCAGAGTGTCTCAAACAATAATTTGAAAATGATCTTTCTTTAAAAGGCTTTTGTCTAGGAAAGGGTTGTTGATCCAATAAGGCTACGGCCAAAGAAGGCCTCTGTGCCTCGCCAAGACCTGGAAGCCAATTATCGAAACTCACTTTTAAATTATTATTTGTTAAACTCGAATCTAACACAAGATTCAATTAAATTATAGTGTTAACATAAAATCAAAGATAAAATTAATGCATCTCACAAAACAGTTAAGGATATCTTGTTTTGTCATTTAGAAATGGGTGAAATGCTTAGGACCTAAAAGATTAGTCCAACCCAACCAACCTTACAAACTGAATCGATTTCAAATTTCAGAATTTAAACTTTAATAAATACTTCTAAAATTCAAATTTAATTCAACTGAACAACTTTCAAAATTCAAATTTAACCCTCCTAATTAATTTTAAAATCCTCAAAAATCAAATTTAACTTTTTAAACTAAGATTTAATATTTCAAATCATTGTACTTAAAATTATTCATCTTAGGTCTCTTTTGTTCACTTACCTAAAATTTATTCCTTTCTTTTGCCATTATACAAAGAAATTCTTTTAGGCAATCAAATTATTTTTGTTGGTCCTGCAAAAGTCACCTTGGGTATTACTTAGGATGTTTTGTTTAAAAACATCTGCAGTCCGGGCTTTAATATTTATATATTTTTCGGACTTAAGTTTTAAAAAAAACTTCTATTTTTTTCTTGGAAATCATTTTAAATAATCTCTCCTTTTCAGTTCTCTATATTAACTTTCTCAAAAAAAAAGGCAAAGAAATTATGTTTCAAATCATTAAAACAAAATAATTTTTTAACTTAGTTTTCTTCTCTTTTTGTTTGAATCAAACTCTAAGACTCAGAGGAGGATTAACTTGTGGTCAACAAGCCTCCTAGGACTATGTCAGGTTTAGGGGGAGTTCAAATTAAAAGAAGAAGTTTAAAATACTATGTTTTCAAACTATCACTCATATTTTTTTTCGAAAACTATGCTATCATTTCAAAATATGTCTTTCAAATACTCATTTTTTTCGAAATGTTAATACTTCAAAATTCATTTTAAGAATTGTGCTTGATTCCATTTCGATTTTGACAAACCCTAAAGACACAAAGGAAGTCTACTTCATGATCTACAATGACTCCTAGGAAGTGTCAAATTTAGGGAGAGTCTAAATCGAAAGAAATTATTTCTGACAATTATTTTTCAAAATTATTAGATAATTCTTATAATTTGAATCAAACCTTAAAACTCGGAGGAAGATCGCTTGTAGTCAAGAAGCTTCCTAGGACTGGGTCATGTTTAGGGGGAGATCAAATTAAAAGAATTATTGAGTATTTTCAAAATTATATGTTTTCATGCACTGCACTTTTAAAATCCTTTTGAAAACATAAATTATTTTTCTTTCAAAATAATATCCTATTAAATCATTTTGCTTATATATACCATCACTTTCAAAATTTTACTTTACTTTGGAATACTTTTAAAATCTTTTTAGAATACTTTTGAAAATAATACTTACTTGACTTTGGAAAATTTTTCAGGACACTTAGGGAAATGTCCTTGTAGTTAACAAGGCTTCTTAGGATTGTGTCAGACTGGAAAAGAAACCAAATCAAGTATTATGTTTTCAAAATAACATTAATTTTTTTTTAATATTATCTTTCAAAAGTATTTATATTTTTTTCAAAAATGCATAATCTTCAAAAGTACTTATATTTTTCAAAAATGCATAATATCTTTCAAAAGTACTTCTATTTTTCAAAATATAATGTTTTCAAAAGTACTAATACTTTTCAAGGCACTAGTGTTTACAAAGTACGAATAATTTTTTGGGTAATACTAACATGTTTCAAAGAACAATTTCTTCAATCTTGTTCAAAGTGAAAATGTGTTTCAAATTTTCTTTCGCAGAACATTTTTTAAAGTATTCATCTAAATGTACTATTTGTTAAATGAAAATCTTTTTATGAGTGCAATCTATTGAAAAATCTTTTCTAAATGTAAGTCTTTCTAAGGCAATAGTGTTCTAAGTACGTGAATTTTCTAAAGACTTGCCTACAAATACAAAATATTTTTTTAAATTGTACAATACCTTTCAAAGTGGAGTTTTGTTGGTGCAATTTAAGCTTTTTGCTATGCTTTCAAGAATTATACTAAGTACTTTTATATTTTCAAAACTCATAGGCTCTGATACACAAATTTTTTTTAAAAAAACTTCTTTCAAAATATATTTCTTTATTGATATATAGCCAAGGGGGAGAGTAGAAAAAGTGTGAAATTAGAAATTAAATTCTTCCTTAAACTTTTTTTCCCTTTTTCAAAGAAAGTTTATCTTAGAAGCTCTCAAAATATTTTCACTTTAACCTAAGGTGTTTCTAACTTAAAATTTCTATTGTGATACTCAGAAATTTCGTTTCAAAATACTATTTCAAACTGAACTTATGATTATTTTTAGAACTCATTTCAAAAATTCAAAAAGTTGAAATTGCATGTTTTTTTCAAAGCTTCAAAAGAAAATTTTCACATTAAGGGGGAGCTTCATGCATTTTCAAAACTTCCAATTAAAGTATTTTTTAAAAAGGTTCTGTAACATGTTTTTTCTTTGAAAATTCTTTTTGAAAAATTATGAAATCTATTACTTAAAGTTATTTTGGAAAAACCAAAAATCCCTCTTGGAAATTTTGTTCACCCATGGATATTTTTTGATATATGTCAAAGGGGGAGGAAAGGTCAAAGTTAATTGTTGTATAACACAATTATTCAGGGGGAGTATGAGGAAATTTTTCAGGGAGAGTTTTTTTTCTGTTCAAAATTACATTGGTCTTAGACTTGATATTATTCAAAATTGCTATATTTCATTGGTATTAACTGCCTTGCTTAAACTATTATAATTTTTACTTAACTTTGAATTATGTTGCCATAAATCAAAAAGGGGGAGATTATTGGTGCTGGAAGCACCATATCGAACCTTATTTTGATATTGGCAAAGGGTTCAAAGTTAAGTATTATTGGTGATCTAACGATGTTACTCAAGTGTGCAAGAAAAGCCTTAGGTACACTAGGCACTAAGTCCTGATTCTAAGAATTGGGCACTAAGTCCTGGTCGCGGGCTGGGCAACTAAGTCCTGACGTAAGGTTGGGCACTAAGTCCTGGCCGAGGGCTAGGCACCGAAGACCTGGTTCGAGGAATTGGGCACTAAGTCCTGGCCGAGGGCTGGGCACCGAAGACCTGGTTCGAGGAATTGGGCACTAAGTCCTGGCCGAGGGCTGGGCACCGAAGACCTGGTTTGAGGAATTGGACACTAAGACCTGGTCGCAGATTGGGCATGAAGACCTGGTGTGTAAAGCTGGGCAAAAGTCCAACCGGAGGAGCCGGTTGGCAAAAGGTAAATTCTCCTGAGAGGAGTAGGTGAGGACGCGTTCCCCGTCGAGGGAACATTAGGCGTCGGTTCGACCTAGGGTTCCATTTGGGAGACCCGAAGTCAGAACCAAGACAGCTATGGCTGTAAATAATGACTAACATTCTTGCTTGGTTGTTTTGGAACTAACCTTGGTTACAGGGACCGAAGGATTATGTTTCTGCAGCTCAGACGCCCCAAAGGAGTGGGGTGGTTCATTGGGCTAGGGTTTAGGGAGGTCCCGGGCGACCAATATCGAGGCCAAAAACTGCCAAGAAGCAAGTCTGCTTCGACCACACTAGGCTAGGCGCCCAGGAGGTCCCGGGCGCCCAAGGTCAAAGCCAAAGCGGCCATCGAAGCAAATCTGCCACGAAGTCAATGGACTAGGTCAACCCAGGCGCCCGAGAGGTCCTGAGCGCCCCAGTTAGCCCAGGTGCCGAGTCGAAAGGGATAAGCGCTAACCGAGCTTGCGGATTGAGGTTCTCGCAGGTGAAGGCATGTGTCAGGCGCCCCCAGCGAATCAAGCGCCCCCATGGGTGCTATAAAAGGGGGTTCACCCCCAAGGCTTCGATATCACTTTTTTCAACGCTCTAAACCTTTTCGTTTAAGCGCTACACCCCGGCAAACTCCGACTTCGAGATTCCAGCACCGACGACGACCCTCTGCTCCGATATTCGATCTACCTCGGGCGTCGGTAACGAAAAGTGTAGCAATTTCAATTTTTTAATATACTTCTGTACTTAACTTGTAAATCTTTTATTGTGATTATAGAATTGCCCAAAGTAAACGGTCAATGACCGTGGCCCTTAGAGTAGGAGCCGACCGCGACTTCGAACCAAGTAAAAAACGACTTGTGTTCGCATGTATTTTGTCTTTTTCCGTTGCGTATATTCTTTAACTATCCGAAAATTTTATAACGATATTCACCCCCCCCCTCTATCGTTTTCTTCAATCCAACAGCAACCACATTAACTTTCCCTGTATAATAGCTAATAGTGCAGTCATAATCCTTCAGGAACTCCATGCATCTCCTCTGACGAAGATTCAACTCTTTTTGAGTGGATAGATACTTGAGGCTCTTGTGATTCATGAAAATCTCAAACGTGACGCCGTGCAAATGAAGTCTCCATATCTTTAAGGCAAAAATAATGATTGCAAGCTCTAAGTCATGGACTAAATAGTTCTACTCATGCTTTTTCAACTGACGAGAAGCATAAGAGACTACTCATCCATGCTGCATCAAAACTGCACCCAAACCCTGATATGATGCATTAGTATAGTACGAAGGCATCCTCTCCCGACGATAACACCAAAACAGGCGTAGACAACAATTGCCGCTTCAACTCTTGAAAACTAGTCTCGCACGCCTTTGTCCAAACAAACTTCATGCCCTTTTTAGTTAGACGTGCCAACGGTGTAGCAATGCTGGAAAATCCATCAACGAATCATCGATAATAACTAGCCAATCCGAGAAAACTGTACACTTCCTGAACTGACTTCGGCTACTCATAACTGGTGGCAGCCTCAATCTTTTGGAGATCTATGGAGATATCTCTACTAGAAACCATGTGTCTCAGAAAAGCCACAAAAGACAACCAGAAAATACATTTGCTAAGCTTTGCATATAATTGCTCCCGTCGGAGCTTCTCCAGGATGATGCAAAGATGGCGTGCATGTTCCTACTCAGAACGGGAGTAAACCAAGATGTCGTCGATAAGGACTATGATGAACTGATCTAGATACTCCAAAGAGCCTTGGTAAGCCCAAATGACATCACCAAAAACTTGTAGTGTCTGTATCGGGTGTGAAACGTTGTCTTCTGAATATCTGAGTCTTGACCCTCAACTGATGATATCCAGAGTGCAGATCAATCTTGGAATACACTAATGTATTCTTCAACTGATCAAATAAATCCTCAATGCATGACAACGAATACTTGTTCTTGATAGTTACTGCGTTTAGCTATCTGTAGTCGATGCACAATCTCAGAGATCCATCCTTCTTCTTCACAAATAACACTGGAGATCCCCATGGTGAAACACTAGGATGAATAAAGCCCCTGTTACGCAACTCCTGAAGCTGAACCTTTAGCTCGTCCAACTCTTTAGGCACCATACAATACGGAGCCTTTGATGTCGGTGTTGTCCCCGGAATCAACTAGATCATGAACTCCACTTGCCTTCTGGGAGGCAAACTAGGAAGCTCATCTGGAATTACGTCTGAAAACTCTAAGACCACTGGAACATCTGAGAGCTGAGGGCTACTGTTGTTATCCGTGCTGATCAATGACAATAGAAAAACCCTGATATTTGTCCGACATAAGCTTCTGGGCCTGAAGCGCAGAGATAATCGAAATCCCATCATCTCTGGTGCCAATGAATTCTCACAAGGGTTGGTTCGGTGGTCGAAGCATTAACACCCTCACTTGGCAATAGACTGTGGTATGATAGGCCGCCAACGAGTTCATGCCCAGAATAATGTCAAACTCTACCATTTCGAGAACCGACAGATCCACAGTGAGAGTATAATAGCCAAAATCCAATGGACATCATTTGACCTCATGCGTGATATCCAATATCTCACCGGATGGCAGAGACACTGACAGACGTCGTGATCTAAGGTAGGCAAACTACTAATCTTTCCCATAAACAACCATGATATGAAAGAACTGAAACTATCGGTATCAACATGCAATTCAGCAAGAAATGCATAAACTGAAATCATACCACGAAAGACCGATCCATTGGCCCGCTCTGCCTCCTCTCTAGTGACTGCATATACTCGTCATATCTTTGGGGCTAGAGGTGGCAATGCAAAAATTTGCTGAGGCTAATTAGATGAAGGTTCGGCAGTCTACTGACGCTAATATACAGAAGGCCCAACCAACTACTGAGGCTGATAAACTGAAGCTCCAACCGATTGCTGATGCTAATAAACTGCAGGATGGAATGTTGGGTATGGTTGCAGATAGTGAGACCCCGTCATAGAATATTGAGACGCCACTAGTGTGGAGGTGTACTCATGCCCTGGTATACAGTAGATCTTGACTGGTGAACGTACTGCCTACCGCTGAACTATCTGCTGTTGTCGAGATGACATCTGAGTCTGTCGGTCGCCTCTCTGTGGCCTCTGCTGTCCCGCTCAACCTCCATGGGGAGTAATTGCGACAGATTTATGTTGAGCCTTCAAGGCACACCTTCGGCTCTCAGGACCCGGAAGCATACAGTAATAACATATGGGGTGCTTTAGAGGACAATCTGACCTACTGTGGTCTCTAGAACTGCATTGAAAACAGTGAGCCCCACTGATAGCAGACTTCCGGGTCTGTTAGGAACCTTGGGACGATCCTACTGAAAATCATCCAGACTTCTAGGGTCGAGGCTGAGGCCTAAAAATCTCCTGCGTACTCTGACTCCTACTACTGCGCTTCTGTCCGATGTTTTGTTGTTTCTGAGTCACTACTGAATCCTGAACCGACTGCTTGTCTTTCTTCTTATCACCATACAACCGATACTGGGTTATCTCTATATGTAGAGCCCGGTCCAAAGCATCTCGATAAGAAGTCAAAGCCCATCCAGACACCGTAACTAAATATATCCTGCGTGAACTGTGTCATCCGCTCATTGTCGTCAGCCACCAACTAAGGACAAAACTCCGCCAGGAGATTAAATTCTGCCTCATACTCCAGAACTGTGCGATCTCCCTACTGAAGACCAAGAAACTCCTGATGTCGGGCCACACAAAACGCGGCAGGATAGTACTTTCTCTCAAAGGCCTTTCGAAAAGAACCCCAAGTAACTAGTTGTCCACCAATAATAGTCTTCTGTATGTTTCACCAAGTGACTGCCTAATCTCGAAGGTGATAATAGCCAACTCCAACTTCTCTATGTCAGTGAGAGCCATATAGCTAAAGGTGTCTTCCAATGTCTCTAACCAAGCATGAGCAGCATACGGATCTGGTTCTCTGTGGAACAATGTGAAAAGTCCCTTCATAGATGCTGCCAATAACGGAATTCGAGCCCTGTCCAGAATCCAACCCACTTGGCCAGGAGGTACCCTTGATGGCCCTAATGGAACTACCACTAGCGGCACTGCTGGATCTGCCACTGGTAGTACTACTGGACTGCTATCAGATATGGTGGAGGTACACTCAGTGGTGGAGGTCTCAGCTCACCCAAAAGGTCGTGGTAAGCTAGTTCTCGACCAGTCGGCTTCACCCCGGTAGGTCTCTCAACCTCCTGACTCAAGTCTCCCTCTGACACCACTAGTCTCCCCTGTGATCGTCGACCAGGACCAGGTGCACGGGACGGAGACAGCTCAATACGATGAGGCATACCTGTTAATAGAACCAACATGCATTACTTAGATATCATTCAAACAAAAATTTTAACCAACTTACTTATAGTTGCTGGGAGAGATCTCGTCACTGTCAAGTCCCAAAACATAACCATGTCAAGAAAATGACTCCACAAAAATATAAAAAATCCATAAAATGCATATTAACTTCGTAAAATAACTCCGTAAATCCCATAGATACCAAATTACTTCGCAAAACTTAGCTCTCGTACCAAAAATTGTCACACCCCTAGAGGCTCATTCTTGCTCAAAAATCGAGCAGCATCTCCCCTGTACGACGGACAATTTGGGATATTTATACGTAACTCTCTACAAAATATAGCACAGCCTCACACGACTCGTATCACAATAGCAAAATAAGTTCCACAACCACGTAGTTAATATCGATATAAAAGATAGAGATAAAGAGAGTTCATATCCAAAATAAAACTCAAATTTAAATCTAGAGACCAACACACCAGATTATACATAAGCCTACTGAGAAAAATAAATACCAGTCTAATGAAATCAATGCAAAAATAACAAAAGTACAAAAATAAAGTAATTGCGAAAATAAAATAAATACTGAAAACTCCAAAAGGACTCGACACCATGGGACTGGCAACTGGATCCTCTCTTGACTCCAGGTAATGCATATATTTGCTACCTGAAACAAAATTAGATGGTGGGGGTGGTGAGTCCGGGAGAACTCTACGGGTAAAAGAGTAGATAAACACATAACATAACAAAAGGTATAACAAGCAGAAAGAAGCAATGGTATACAGTCTCTGAAAATAGAATAATGCCTAGGCATGTGTGAACAGAATGATAGTGCAATAATAAAGCATACATGTATGTCAAACAAGTGCATCAATCATAGCTCATATAAATGCAATAAACACAAAAAAATATAAAATGTAATAAATGTATATGATGCAATGACATGTGTTACCCATGATACCAGTCAAGCCGTCATCATATCACATCTGTGTGGTCGAGTGGGCAGGACTATGACAATTGTATGCACTCCAACGATTACCACTAGTACAAGTGGTTGAGTAGACAGGATGTTGGGGAGCCAACTACTCCAAAGACTCCAGGAAAAAGAGGGAGCCACCAACAGCTCTGGTATCCCTCGAAAGTAATGGTAAGGGTGTCAACTGCTTGCCTACAACTCTAACATCCACTACCCATGAGTAGTCGAGTGTGCCATAACAGGACAGTTGCTCGCACTCTAGCAACTACCATGATGAGTGGTTGAGTAGGCAGAGCAACTAAATGACTGACGACGGTTTAATCATATGGAAGTCAATACTCGTCAACATGCAACTATGCAGATATGGTGCATAATACTAAATGCATGATAAACCAAGTAACAACTATGCAACGAAACAATAAATACATATTGGAATCACTAAATATGCAACTAATCTACTGGATAGGGTATCTCTAATGTCAACTAAATCCTAATTGTGTTTAATGATTATTTCTAAGTATTCGCGTGCAAGCGGTACTTTACGGAACAAGAAGTCAATAGGCAAGACTGTATGGATATAAATTTGATTAACTCAAATTTCAAGCAAAGAAAGTATCAACTGATGATATCAAAAACAAAAAATAATGTAAAGCAGTCCTACTTAGAAACAAACAGTCATGCATTTAAGATCAATAATCTACAGGATAGAAAGGAGAAGTACCCGCCTTAAATGTAGAACGTATCCAAATGGCCCTCATGTCCAAGTGCTCATATCAAATCAGGGTCCTGTATCAAGGACATAGTTTAGCCATATATAAAATTAGTTAAAATAGCAAAATTAACTACTAACCGTAAAGGAGACTGATCGCAAAAGAGTAATTCTAATGATCACATTTATTAAATTAATCCTTACTTATTCCAAGTTTAGATCCAACCAAAACTCCCAACCAACGCCTAATTACAGCTACGTATCACACGATACAAAATATAGGATTATAAAAACATAACAAGACAGCCATTCCAACCAGAGGCTATACACCTAAACCAAACCAAACATTTATCTGAATCGAAACTTACCTAATTTACCTCTGATCAATTTGCAAGACCTCCCATGTGTAAACCACATTAAGGAATTCAAACACCATCTCATCTACACTCAATTACAACAACTCTCCACACAAAATTAAAACCAAGAACAAATTCAAATCTCTTGGCAAATACAAACTAAAACACTAGGGTAGACTTATAAAAATCAGGGAGGTCATATCTGTTACTACGATCAGATCTTACCAACAAAAGCAACAAAAAAAACCAACTAACAATTCAAACAAGTTATACAAGTATAGTGTTCCAACCTAAGCAGCCAACTCAAACTAAAAACCCATTTAGCAACATCAGATTGGTTATTCCATATATCTATAAATGCATCTTGATTATTCATTAGCAACATCAAATTGCTCTTTGATCCAAAACCAACCGTAGACTCTACCATCCGCTTCCCATACCAGTATTTTGCTTTAACCAACATCAGAAATTGATTATGGACCAAAATCCATACATTTCACAATTTGATCAACAACTAAACCTTAGATGTCAAGTGATTGAAATCCTCTGCTCAGATCAAATGGAAAGATCCCTAAATTTAGGGGTGTAGGCAATGGATCAAGGAGCAACATCACCGACCCTAAATTGGTGTTGATCACACAGAGAGCAAGGCGCACAACAAGACTCGGGAGGTTGAAGGGATCGCTTGCTTGGGTCACGAGAAGAAACAAAGAATGAGGACCTAGGGGTTTTCAATGATGGCTAAGAGAGGAGGCGTCGCTGTCGCGTTCTCACACGAGAAGAGAACCTCAGCAAGAGGGCATTGTGGCGTGGCGAGTTTGCGAAGAGGAGGAATCTCCGGCAGCAATCGACGAGGGGGAGGAAGTGGAGTCGTGAACTGCCTGCATGCGTGGGGTGTCGAAATCGGGGAAGAAACGAAGGCAAAGCTGATTAAAGGGAGAAGTTTAGGGCAAATAATGGGTTTTTTGGCATTTTACAAAAAGATCCTTCTAGTTTGGTTAATTGAAATAGGCCCCTAATTTTTGTTTTTAAACTTTTTTCCCCTCTAACCTTCAGTATTTAACATTTCTTCTTTTTCATGTGACGCTTGCTATCACCGTTTTTTATTTTATTTTTATTTTTTTCGAAGTAATTTTTAAAGTGTCTTGTCTCTTCCTCCTCTATTTTTTGCTCGTCATCCTCCTTCCTCGTTTCTATCACCTGCCAACTCATGACGGGATAGTAGGGGAGAATAGAAATAGCCTCCGTGCCTTTTGGCCCAAGCTACAATAACTTTTGGTTCTTTGTTATTTTTATTCTTGATGTTGAAGGTTCAAAGATGTCAAATTTGTCTCCAAATTGGACATACTGGTATTCAATATCCTAAAAGACTTGACAGAACCTTCATCGGTGGTCCTACAGCTTTAAGAAGATGTCAAATTTATATCCAAATTAGACATACTGGTATTCAATATCCTAAAAGACTTGATAAAACCTTCATCGGTGGTCCTTCAGCTTTAAAAAAGATCTTTATGATACCCAACTACTTCAAATGTCTATCCTAAAGTTCTCTCATCTGTGCCTACTCATGATAAACCTTCAAAATTTTTATCTACTGAATGGTATATTAACACTGAAGTAACTCATCATGTCATATCAGACGACAATATCTTTACAGAAGTACTACCATACATTAGTTCGGATGCGATACAAATAGGTAATGACTAAAGTTTGCAAATTACTAATCTTGGAAACACATACATTTATTTGTCCAATCGTACTTTTCACATGGGCAACATTTTTCATGTTCCATCTATTACTAAAAATTTATTCCTCACACATCAGTTTTGCCTTGATAACAATGTCTTTTTTCAATTTCATCATAATTATTATCTTATAAAAGATAGAGGAACAAATATTACTTATTGGAGCAATCTATGATCCGGAGTGATCATATGTTTTGATGTTTTGGCATAGGATTTAAGTTAGGTTCACCCTTGTATTTGATATGTGTATGTGAGTATGCAGGTTTGCAGGATACACATAGGCTTAGCTGGACAACTTCGGGTCCGGTGAAGGATAGCATGAGGAGACAAACCGTGGGCTTGTATGCATCTAAGGGATCATGGACAAAGCAGGAACGATAAGCCGAGGGAAGCACACTTTGAGGCATACGCGAAGGATGGCATGAGGACAAGTCACGGGTTCGTATTCATCTAAGGGACGAGAGCCAAAGTCGAAGAAGGCTTGAAGGCAACAGGTCGAGGCTGCTAGGTGAAGAGTCAGCTCAGTCGTGAGGGTCCGAGTGCTGAGAGAATTGTACTCGGGAAGGAAAACCCTAGGTTTAGGGCTTGGGCAGTCGACTGTTGCTTGTAGCAGTCGACTAGTGTAAGGCACAGAAAGATCAGTCGACTGGTCCTCTGTGCAGTCGACTCGTGTCTGCTAGAATTCGAATGTTGAGTTGTAACGATGGGATTCAGTTGGCACCAGTCGACCGGTGTTAGCACCAGTCAACTAGTAACGGCTAGTTCAGCCACGAGCTCTATTTAAGATAGCTCAGTTTGGCTAGCTAGGGTTGATGAAATTGGCTTTGGTTAAAGGTCAATTAGTAGTCTAAGTGCTCAGGTGAGTGTTGCGGATTGTGGTGAGGTTTTTCCACCCACAAAGAGCTACACGAGCTAGCCGGAGGTCTTCCGAGGACTCATCCACCGACGGATCGGGATTGTCCATCTTACGAACTACCGTGGAGTAGGAGCTTTATCTCCGAACCACATAAATCGGTTTGTCTTCTTAGTTGTTAGTTTTAGTTATTTGTTATTCCGCTTACGCACTAATAACATGTAGGAAGAGAATCGCGATTGAAGTGGGTGATCGGCTATTCACCCCCTCTAGCCGGCGCATTGATCCACAACACTACTGTATTTCTTAGGGGAATAAAAAATGGTCTCTACTATCTTTAAAATTCTTCAATCAATGTTTTTATTGGTGAACGCACAAATAAACCATCTTGGCATGCTCGACTTGGTCATCCTTCCCTCCGTATTGTTCAGTCGATCATAAATAGGTATGATTTACTTACTTCCTTTACTTCATCTTCATCTGATTCATATAGGCATGCATTGAATCTAAAAGTCATAAGTTACCTTTTTCTTCATTTGTACGTGTTTTTGATTATCCACTTGAATAATTCATTATGTTATTTGGGGTCCTGCACCTATCTAGTCTATCCAAGGTTTCCTATATTATGTTACCTTCATTGAGCATTTTAGTAAATACACTTGGATTTATCCTATGAAAAGAAAATCTAATTTATTTGACATATTCTATCATTTTCAAAAACAAGTTGAATGATATTTTAATCGCAAAATACTCTCTCTTCATTCTGATTGAGGAGGAGAATATCAAGTTCTTCATCGTCATCTTGTCTCTTGTGAGATTGTTCACCGAGTCTCTTGCCATCACAATCCAGAACAAAATGGCTCTGCTGAACGAAAACATAGACATATAGTTGAAACTGCCTTAGCACTTCTTCATCATGCATCGGTTTCACGTAAATTTTGGAATGAAGTTGTTTGCACTGCAATATATCTCATAAATCGACTTCCTACCCTATTGCTCAATCATAAGTATGCTTTGGAAAAACTTTATAATCAAACTCCTAAATACACCATTCTTCGAATCTTTAGTTACACATGTTATCCATGGTTACGCCCCTACTCTATCTTGGTGTCGGAAGCACCAGATCGAATCTGGTTTTGATAATGGCAAAGGGTTCAAAGTTAAGTTTATGTTGTGATCTAATGTGTTTCATTGAGTGTGCAGGAAAGTCCTAGTTGAGTTAGGCACGAAATCTTGACCTCCAGGGTTGAGCACGAATTCTTGGTCGAGGACTGGGCATGAAGACCTGGTCGAGGGCTGGGCACCAAAGACCTGACCGAGGTCTGGGCACCAAAGACCTAGTTCATAGAATTGGGCAAGAAGTCCTGGTCATAGACTGGGCACCGAAGTCCTGATCCGAAAGATCGGGTAGGAGACTTAGCCGAGCGAGGATTGCAGATAGAAGTAGAGGCGGGTCGAGGTATGGACGTCTCGAGATCCGACAGTCTCGAAGGTCGAGCAAAAGTCCAACCAGAGGAGCTGGTTGGCAAAAAGGTAACTTCTCCATAGTGGAGTGGGCGAGGACGCGCTCCCCAGAAGACGGAACAGTAGGCGTCTGTTCGACCTAGGATTTCATTTGAAATCCAAAGTCTGAACCAAGATAGCTCCGGCTGTTATTATGCACATATTTTCATATTATATTGTTCTTGGACTAACCTTGGTTGCAGGACTAAAAGGAACCAACTGCTGCTATCCCAGGCGCCTGAAAGGGTTCAGGCGCCTGTGTATCAGGCGCCCCAGAAGAGGTTTTTCAGCGGGTGGAGAAGCTGAGCTGGCAGGTTCGCCACATCAGCTTCTTAGGCGCCTGTGAGCCATCAGGCGCCTCAGCACTCCCAAGCGCCCAAGACTAGGAATAAGGTTTAGCCAAGTCTGCAAATAAGCATGCGCCAGGTTCAAGTGACATGGCAGGCACCCCGGACCATTATCAGGCACCCAAGAAGGTACTATAAAAGGGGTTTCACCCCTTTGTTTCCAAGAACAACTGTTTTCCAACTCAAGCACTCAAACACGCTCCATCATTCTTCCGTGCTCCAGCTTCCCGCACAGACAATGCTCAAGATCGACGACACACTACTCGAGAGTCTTCGTCATATCCTCTATGTCATCGGTATAATTGTGTTTTATTGCTTAATTCTGTATTTGAAGCTTTTCACTTGTATCATTTTTTAAAATATAGAATTGCCCAACGAAAACGGTCAAGGACTGTTGGCCTTGGAGTAGGAGTCGTTACAGACTCCGAACCAAGTAAAAAGAAAACAAGTTAGCATTGCTTTACTTTCCGCTGCGTATTATCTGCATTTCTGAAAAATTTTAAGTAGTCGATATTCACCCCCCCCTCTATCAACCACAACAATCCCACAAGTGGTATCAGAGCGGGTTACTCAATCTTGGTGAAACCACCAACTGAGTAAGTTTTTCAGAGTTAATCGTTAATTATTTTCATTCGTAAGGTTTTCGTTTTTCGAGGTTGGTGCAACACCACTCGAATTTTTTTTTATTTTTTATTTTTTTATATACCACACTACTAATCCAAGACTAAGTCTTGGAACAAATTTCTTGTTGTTGCAAAATTTCAGGTTCTTTAATGGTCATGCAAGAAGGCTACAATACTGTACGACCACCTCTGTTCTCGGGAGAAGACTTCTCCTACTGGAAGAGCAAAATGGAGGTCCACCTGAAAACTCAGGTGGATATGTGGATCATAATCCAGCCTAGACTGGAAATCCCTAATAACTCACAAGGTGAAGTTCAGGGATATTTAGAGTGGGACGCTCCACTCAAGAAAAAAATTAACGCAGACGCTAAAGCTACACAGACCCTCCAGTGTGACTTGACAAAAGAAGAACTCAACCGCGTTAGCCCCTTTAGCAGCGCAAAGGAACTATGGAACAAACTGATCGAGCTACACGAAGGGACATCAGATACAAGGATCAGCAAGCGTGATCTTCTTCTCAACAAGCTATACACTATCAAATGCAAGACGACGAGACAGTTGCACAACTTCACGCAAGGATCCAAGAATTAATGAATGGTCTACACATAATAGGTTACAAGGTAGAAAATCGTGACCTAATAAGGTATACTCTAAACTCGTTCCTAAGAAACTCTTTGTGGCCATCTATGGTAGATGCGTACAAAGTTTCAAGGAACTTATCTGACATTAAGCCTGATGAGTTATTTTCTGAATTAGAGCTACATAAACAGACTAATGTGTTGGAACTTGGATGGCTAGAGAGGGGGGGGTGAATGTAGCCAGACACTTGAACTTTAGCACTTTTTGAATTTCTGCACCTCAAGGATTAGTAGCACAGCGGAAGCACAAGAAAAACAGAGTTGCAGAAAACTAAACCCTAAACTAAGCACAAACACAAAATGTTAACAAGAGGATTTACAAGGTTCGGGGATAACTTGCCCTTACTCCTTGGCGTGCCCATAAGGTGGGCGATCCCTTGATCGTCAGCAGATCAAGCCCCGGAAAATCCGGATAAAATGCAACCTCTTTCTCGGTGTAGTAACCTCTCCACAGCGTTTCGAAATGAATCAAGTATAAAGTACAGGAAACACAAGAAGGATCTTACTTAGCACTAGGAACCACAAGAACACAAGCAAACTTCACCCAAGCTCCACTCAGTGCAGATCTCACGCAAGAACTCCCTTCTTCGTGTCTTCTCGCTGATGGACTCGCCAAGCTTCTTGTTTCTCTTCCAAGTGCTCAAGTAACACAAGGTTGCTTCAAGGATCGCAGTTGCTTGCTCAAGATGATGGAACAATAGATCGCACAAGCACAATGTGGAGAACTGATCGCGCAGCAAGAACTGAACTCAGCAAGCACTACACAGCTCTTCTCCGCTACGCAGCTTAAGTCTCTGCACTGATCGCCAGGTCACAGCACCTCACTGCAGCCTCCAGCTGCTCACCTGCAACAGCCAGCCTACCACTGAGCTCTCCTGGACTCCCTGAGCTTCCCTCAGACTAGCTCCAGTCAGCAGCTCCAGCAGCGCCAGCGCCCGTTGCAACCTGAGATGGAAAACGGACAAACCTGCTTCAAGGAAAGACCTCCTTTGACTCTCCTTGAGTGTTTGAATCCATACCTGTCACCTACAACCTTGATCAGATCATTAGCACAGCAAATCAAGCAGAGAATCATATATCAGAGATTAAGCGCAGAGAAATTAGATGTGTTCAGACTCGATCAGAGCGTCTGACAGTGCATTTTGAATTAAAGTGATCGGTCACCGGACCGATCCAGGGCTCGTGGATCGGTCACCGGACCGATCCACAGCTTTACTGGGACTCCCAGCTTTCGCGGCCACACGGGCCTGATCGGTCACCAGACCGATCAGGAAGCTCCCTGACCGATCAGGCTCCGGCCTGATCGGTTATAAGACGGAGTCCGCGACACTTGATCGTTCACCAAAACGGTCTGAACAGTGTTCCAGATCGGTCACCAGACCGATAAGGAGCAGATCAGTAAGGTTCCCAAAACCTACTGGATGCTCCCTGATCGGTCACCGGACCGATCAGGAGCAGAGCAGCAGGGGAACTCAACTCACTGTGTGCTCCCTGATCGGTCACCAGACCGATCAGGAGCCGAGCAGTGAGTGAACTGCATACTCCCTGATCGGTCACCAGACCGATCAAGAGCTGAGCAGTAGGTTCCCAACCTCACTGTGTGTTCCCTGATCGGTCACCGGACCGATCAGTCATTACTGGATCGGTCACCAGACCGATCCACGAGGGAACACCGTGCCAACTTCCCTGATCGGTCACCGACCGATCCAGGCAAGGCCAAAGCCATTCTAAGTCACGAGAACCGGCCTCCAGCCCATCTCTGACTCGTGCTTGATCCCTCAGACCAAGACTCCATACCCAGCTTCACTCACCGGGACTTCAGTCAACCTGGCTTCACTCACCAGGACCCTGCTTTACTCACCGGGATTTTCAATCAACCTGGCTTCACTCACCAGGACCCGGCTTCACTCACCGGGATTTCCAATCAACCTGGCTTCACTCACCGGGATTTCCAATCAACCTGGCTTCACTCACTAGGACCCGGCTTCACTCACCAGGATTTCCAATCACCTAACCCTCCGAGTTAGGACTTTTCACACCTAGCCCTCCAAGCTATGACTTTTCACACCTAACCCTCCAGGTTAGGACTTTTCCACACCTAACCCTGCAGGTTAGAATTTTCCAACACCTAGCCCTCCAAGCTAGGACTTTTCACACCTAACCCTCCAGGTTAGGATTTTCCAACACCTAGCTCTCCATGCTAGGACTTTTCACACCTAGCCCTCCAAGCTAGGACCTGACCCTCCAAGCCAGGGTTTCATCCAACCTAGTCCCACTAGGTATGCCTAGTCCACGACCAAGACTTAATCCCAATCATCTTATCAACCCAAACTAAAATCGGTGTCAACACCAAAACAACAATCAGGGTCAGACTGCATCAACAATCTCTCCCTTTTTGTTGTTTGACAACTCGATTTTAAGTTTAGGGATTTGAATCCAATTATCTCAATTCTCAGAATTGTAGGAGAATCAGGATCCTCCCCCTACAACTATTAAACTCATAATCATCCTAAACTTAACCAACCTCACTCTCCCCCTTTGTCAAACACCGAAAAGGGTGTAGACGTGTTGTTAAGTTTAAACATACTCCCCCTCAACCCTAGGGGTATCCCAAAACAACATAAGATTTGATTTATTTTGAAAACATATGAAACACATATGATAAATATAAAGCATGGCAAAACAATCATATGTATCATATGAACATGGGTCATAAGCATAATCATAGCAACGCATAATGAGGCATACATGAAGATAGCAATTTAATGAAAACCATATAAACCAACAATAAGCAGAATATAGTAAGTCAAATATGAAAAGCAGGCATAATGTCAGATGCATCATATCGCATCAAAGTCAAGCAGATACAGCACAAAAACATAGCACAAGGCATAACAATCAAATGTGACACAAATCATAACAGTCAACATCATCAATCCTCCGCGGGGTCACCGTTTGAGGAATCATCAATATATATGACATCCCCTGGTGGAGTGTTGCTAGAGGTCACAACACCAGGAAACATATGCTGGTACTACTCCTCATACCACGTCTCCTGCAGTGAGCTGATCCCAGAAACATCGGATGCTAGAGCGACTAGTCGGCGATCGAAGGACCGAAACTCTGAGCTGACCTCCTGTCGCTAGAGCTCGGAAATATGTAACTCGCGCTGCATCATCCGCTCTAGCTCTGCAACCTGCCAGCGGAGGTCAGGAGCCCACTCATCGTAATCCTCAGCATCAGTGGGCGGCTCCTGGTCATGGGCTGCTCTCAGTAACTCCCCCACACATCTCCAATCCTTCCACCTCAGCCCCTGCGGTCCGACAACAATGCCAGACTGGGCCAACATGCGACGATCAAGTCGGCAGTCCTGCCGAACCATGGGTACAATGCCGCCCTGTGAAACGTCGATACCAACCGACTGCAGCCAGGGCAGTGATGATATGGCCAAATGGCATGTAAACTGTCTGACCATACATCTGACTGTGGACGATGATGGAGAAGTAAATGGTCATCACGATATCAAAGTCTAACCGTCGATGCATCCCATAGAGCATCAAGCAGTGGAATGAGTGAATTTCATTTAAGTGCTTTGAAGTAGTAGGGATGAGACAGTTAGTGATAATCTTAAACAAGATATAATCTATGGGGGAAAGGCGGAGAGCAGCAAATGTAGGGAAGTTACTGGTAACCTCACCGAGATCCCTCGACTTGGGATGATCAAAAAAGTACTCATGGATAGAGTCAGGGGTGACTCCATCAAAGGGAACCGGTAGAGGATCTGGAAGATAAGGGTATAGTGAAAAGTCATTATCTGATCGGCGATAGTCAAGAAAAGAAGTGAAAGCCGATAGATCAAAATTAAGGTCGATACTGGCGACACGGGTCCTCCACCCCGAACCCTCTCCACTGACCATGTTATTATAAAATTCAGAGACCAAATCAAAGTTGATTGGCCTCTCAAGGAAAAGAATGGATTGAAGTTCATAGTGTTCAATGATTTGCCGTACTGTCAGACAATGTTCGTAAATGAAGGTTTGGTCCACAGTTCGACATGGCATGAGTTTGAAAGTGTGATACTGAAAGGCTAGAGCATAATGAATATTTTGAAATCAAGTATGAGGAGGTGGTTGAGGTTTTGAAGAGGATGAGGGAGCTCTGGATCGAGAGCTACCCTCAGCTGGCTCTTTGCCTTTGGAGGACCCTTCAGCGGGTTCCTTGCCTTTGGATGATTTTCTAAAGGGTTTGAAGAATTGATCATGACAACAATTGAATCAAATAAAGTGAGGATATAATCAATAGAGGTTGATCATGTAATACCAGCATGAATGATAACACAAGATGGAATTGATCATATGAACATAGATTTAATCAGTAGGGTTAAAGTCATGGTAAGATCACGACACCAAATTGAATGGATCGAGTTGATAATCATGGCACAAATTAAATGATCACAAAGATAAGATTTATCAGTGTAAGATAAGATGTGAATATTAATCAAATGATAGAGAGATTTGATCATATTTAGGTCACGGCACACAAAGAGCCAAAATAAACAACAGAAGGAAACATTATAGTTAGCTTCCATAAATCGTGAAGTAATTAACAAGATGAAAGAAGGAAACCCTTACTTAGGTGCCATGTTGAGTTGGTCGATTGTTCGAGAAGAACAAACTCTGAAACTTACGCAAGAAAGACTCGCAACGCATGGGACAAACTCGCAGCTAGCAGTTGCTGAGAACACCACCCGCAGGAAGAAAAACTCACACGCACGGGAAGAAGTGGAACTCACGAGCAAGAAGAAGGAGACACAGGGAGAGCTCACGCCCAGGAAGAGAATGCGCAAGAAGTGAGTTTCGGCGCTAGGGCTTGGAAAGGTAAGATTTCACGAAGTTAATAGGTTGGTGGATCGGTCCACCAACCGTAATTTAATGTGATCGAATGGATCACCGTTCGATCTGGGAGCGCGCAGACAGATCAGGCTCCGGCCTGATCGGACTGGCCTGGTCCTGATCGGTCGGGTGCCCGATCAAGCAGGCTCCTGATCGATCAGCTGATCGATCAGGAAGCGAACAGTAGGTTTGGAAGATATTCTGTGAGCCCCTTGATCGGTCGGTGGACCGATCACCACAGGGTGCCAGATCGGTCTGTGGACCGATCCAGGCCAACACAGAATGTTTGGACAATTTTTCGCGAAGTGTTCTGTGACCTCTCTGATCGGTCTGTGGACCGATCACACAGTGGGGGCCAGATCGGTCCGGGGACCGATCAGAGGTCGAGCTGAGGGTTGTGAACCTTCTGTGAGCTTACTGATCGGTCTGTGGACCGATCAGACCACTCCTGATCGGTCCGGTGACCGATCAGGCTACCTGATTTTTCCTGGTACGATCTGAAACTTTCAGTTTCAGACTTCCAAACGATTTCTGATAAGATCTGATGAAGATTATCGAACTTGGAAGTGATCCCTTGACTAAAATTGATCCTTTAACAAGGATCAAAGGTCCTTATGGTTTTGACAAATCACTTTGCTCCACCCAAGTGGAGTCAAACTCAATCAACAAACATTCAAGCAATCTCAAGCAAGTTTGTGCCAAATTCAAGTCTCCAATCAAGTTTCCTTGATTGGAATGTCCAAGTATGATCATGGAGCCAAATACACATATGTTATGCATTGGTTTTCCCCATACTTGGTCACCGTAGTGATTTTTATCTCGTCAACCAAATTTCTCAAGGGATGCATTGACATTTTGAGAAATTAGGTTGATCCTAGCATCTCACCCCATTTCTAGCAAACAAAAACGTTTTGTTGATCCTTATAGTTTGTGTGAGATGTCCCCAAGTTACCCAATTGTTCCCAACAATTAGAAATAATCATGAAGGGTTTTGAATGCATTTCAATCCTACGAAGCGCGACACATTCCCAATTCCCTTCTAAGAAACTAAACTCATTCTCGGGAAGTGGTTTAGTGAAAATGTCCGTTAGATTTGATTTTGACTCTACATGAGAGAGTACAATATCTCCTCTAGCTACATGATCTCTAATGAAGTGATGTCGCACTTCAATATGTTTGGTCCTAGAGTGATGGACTGGATTCTTTGTCAAGTTAATGGTGCTTATGTTATCACACAACACTTGCACACCCTTGTAGCTTAATCCATAGTCCTCTAATGTATGAATCATCCACAACAATTGTGATACGCTCTCTCCCATGGCGATATACTCTGCCTCGGTCGTGGAGAGAGCAACACAATGTTGCTTCCGACTTGACCAACTAACTAGAGATGATCCTAGGAATTGGCAACCCCCACTTGTGCTTTTCCGACCCAACTTGCACCCAGCATAGTCGGAATCGTTATAGCCAATTAGGTCAAAAGACTCGGTACGGGAATACCAAAGACCAACTCCAATTGTGCCTTTAAGATATCTCAAAATTCTCTTAACAGCGATTAAGTGAGATTCATTAGCACATACTTGATACCTAGCGCACATACCCACAACAAAAAGTATATCAGGTCGACTAGCTATGAGGTATAGCAGACTACCTATCATACTCCGATATTGAGTCAAATCAACGGGTTTACCACTCTCATCATTGTCTAATCTTGTGTTTGTAGCCATGGGAGTGGTTACCTCTTTTGAATCACTCATGTTAAATTTTAGAAGCATTTCTTGAGTATACTTTAATTGGTGCACATGGATTCCGTCATGAGTTTGCCTGATTTCAAATCCAAGGAAGAAAGTCAACTCTCCCACTAGACTCATTTCAAATTCACTCCTCATTTGTCCAATAAACTCATTTAAATAGCCCTTGTTATTTGAGCCACAAATTATGTCATCGACATATATTTGGGCTACAAAGATATTGCCACCATCTCTTCGTAGAAATAGTGTAGGGTCTATTTGGCCTCTAACAAAACCTTTTTCAATTAGAAATGTCGACAACCACTCATACCAAGCTCGGGGTGCTTGTTTAAGGCCATAAAGTGTCTTTTTGAGCTTGAACACGTGGTTTGGGAATTCGGAAATCTCAAACCCCGGATGTTATTCGACATAGACCTCTTTTCTTATTAAACCATTTAGAAAGGCCGATTTGACATCCATTTGATATAGCTTGAAACCACGATGTGCTGCAAATGCAAGCATCAATCGGATGGACTCTAATCGTGCCACGGGAGCATAGGTCTCATCATAATCAAGGCCTTCAACTTGACTGTAGCCTTGGCTACTAAGCGTGCCTTGTTTCTTATGATTTCTCCCTTATGGTTTAGTTTATTTTTGAAGACCCATTTGGTTCCAATGATGGTGGTCTTCTTAGGTCTAGGGACTAAGTCCCAAACTTGACTTCTTTCGAATTGACCTAGTTCATCTTGCATGACAATGATCCAATCGGGATCATTTAATGCTTCGTCAATTTTTCTAGGTTCAATTTCGGAAATTAGGGCAACTTCATTAGCCTCATTCCTAAAGAATGATCTAGTCCTAACCCCATGGTGGATGTCTCCAACAATTTGGTCTTGGGGATGACTAGAGGCTAACCTAGTTTGCCTTGGTGTTGGTGGTGCTTCTTGAATGGTGTCACTAGACACAAGCTCAGCCTCAGGATCCGGCTGATCTATGTGTTGTCTAGGCTCACCGTCATCAGACTCATCACCATCAACAACATTTGGATTTTCATTCAAACCTAGTTTCCTAAGTTCGAGTTGAACTCCTTCTACATCTTCTGATTGCTCATTTGATTTTGGGATTTCTTCAAAGACAACATCAGAAGATTCTTCAACCAATCTAGATTTCTTATTGTAGACTCGGTAGGACTTTGCTAACTAGGGAGTACCCGACCAGTATCCCTTCATCAGCCTTTGCCATGAACTTTCCAAGGTGATCCTTGGTGGTTAGAATAAACACCTTACAACCAAACACCCTAAGATGTTTAACTATAGGTGGTTTTCCAAACCGAAGTTCATGTGGAGTGTTACCTAAGAATCTATGTATGAGGACTCGATTTTGCACATAGCAAGCTGTATTCATAGCTTCAGCCCATAAGTAACTCGGTAATGAGTACTCGTTAAGTATGCTTCGTGCAACCTCTTGTAAAACATGGTTCTTCCTCTCTACAACACCATTTTGTTGTGGTGTTCTAGGAGTGGAGAACTCATGTCTATACCCTCTATCTTGACAAAACTCTAAAAATCGTTGGTTTTGAAATTCACCTCCATAATTACTTCTTATTGTCTTAATTGTTGATGATTTTTTATTTTCAACTCTTCTACAAAAAGAAATGAAAATATCTAAGGTTTGGTCCTTATATTTAAGAAAATACGTCCATGTATATCTAGTAAAATCATCAATGATAACAAAACAATATCTACTTCCATTCAAGGATATAATAGTGCTACAATCAAACAAATCCATGTGAAGTAAATCCAATGCGGTAGAAGTACTTACAGTGCTTTTACCTTTATGTGCAGATTTTGTTTGCTTACCCATTTGACATGCATCACAAATCTTTTCTTTTTCATACTTGATGCTCGGTAAGCCACGAACTAAACCCTTGTTGGCCAATTTCCGGATGTTCTTCATGTTCACGTGTGCTAGTCTCCGGTGCCAAAGGGTGGACTCATCTTCTCTTGACATGAAACACTTAGCAAAAGCATTAGTAGCACTTTTAAAGGATACTTGGTAAATATTATCTACTCTTGTTCCTACTAGTACTGTGTCAAAGGTGTCATGTTGTCTAACTAGACATTGACTTGATTGGAAATCAATTGTGTAACCCGCATCACACAATTGACTGACACTTAGGAGATTAAATGTCATCCCCTTGACTAGAAGGACATTTTTAATCCTAAGACATTCGGATATTTGAATGTCTCCTATTCCTATGACCTTAAGACTACCATTATTACCAAAGGAAACATTACCTCTATTTTTGCATTGAAGGGTAGTAAATAATGATTTATCACCGGTCATATGTTTGGAGCACCCACTATCAACGAACCAAGTTGATAGATGCTCCCCCTCAATCACAACCTACACAATTCGAAAAATAGAAGATTTAGGTACCCAAACCTTGGGACCTAAAGCACCTACTAAACAAGACTTAGGTACCTATGCCTTGACTACTTTCCTTTGAGCCCTAGGTGTCTTAGATTGTCTAACATCAGTCCTAGACATTAAGGACACAAATGATGGTTCTTTGGGTCAGTAACCAATACCGACCCTATTGTAGACTGCCCTTTGGGCATTCAAGATCATGTCTAAGGTCTTTGAGCTTGTTGAGAATTTCTCAAGAACACTCTTGAGTCTCTCAACTTTACTCTTCAATGATTTATTCTCATCCTCTAACAATTCTACATGTAAATCATCAACATCCTCATCCCTAGAGGATTTCAATTGTTCAACTTCAATTTTTAATGACTTAACCTTATTCTTTGACTTTTTCAATAAATCGGTTAAGCATGCAATGGTCCTATAGCATTTATCAAGTTCGGGAGTGATTACCTCTTCATCATCCGAAGATGATGAAGCCGCGTTTGAGGAGTCGGAGGATTCATCACTGCTCTCTTGATCTTCCAATGCCATGAGTGCAACATGGCGTGTGCTCTTTTCTTCCTTCTCCTCTTCGGAAGAACTTGAGGAGGATTCATCCCAAGTGGCCTTCAAGGCCTTCTTCTTCTTCTTTGATTTCTCCTCCTTTTTCTTGGATTTCTCCTCCTTTTCTTTAGCTTTGGGCATTCACTCTTGAAGTGCCCTTTCTTGCTACATTCATAACAAGTAACATTAGATTTATCAATCTTAACTTCACTAGGGTTACCTTTACCCTTGAAGCGTCGACTCTTCCTCATCATTCTTCTAACGAAGTTGTCCATCTCGGAGGAAGAGGAGCCGCTGCCATCCTCCTCGGAATCGGACTCGGACTCGGATGAGGATGAAGATGAAGAGACTTCCTTCTCCTTCTTCTTCTTAGTTTTTCTCCTGCAACTAAGGCAATCCCTTCTCCTTGGGGCCTTTGTTAGCCATTTCATGAAGTTCCATTTCACAAAATAAATCATCTAACTTGACAATTGATAAATCCTTGGAAACCTTGTAGGCATCCACCATGGATGACCACAAGGCATTCCTTGGAAATGCTTTTAACACATACCTCACAAGGTCGCAGTTTTCGACCTTTTCATCAATAGAGTGGAGACCATTCAATACCTCTTTGAATCTGCTGTGGAGCTCACTTACGGTTTCACTCTCCTTCATGGAGAGGTTTTGATGTTGATTGAGGAATAAATCCCTCTTGGCGATTCTTGAGTCTCGGGTACCCTCGTGAAGTTCAATAAGCTTATTCCACAAATCTTTTGCACTTGAAAATGGACCAACCTTGATGAGTTGGTCTTTATTCATGCCACATTGTAAGGTCACCACCGCCTTCGCGTCGGCTTCACTCTTCCGGGTTTGCTCAGCCGACCAACGCCAAGATTCTAATTCTTTGCCTTTATCATCCTTTGGAGGGGTGAACCCCTCCTTCACAGTGAACCAAGTGTTGATATCCATCTTTAGATAGTACTCCATCTTCGATCTCCAATATTAAAAATCTGCTCCATCGAAGAAGGGTGGTCGGGTGGTGCTAAAACCTTCTCTCAAGACTATTGTTGACAGCTCTCGGTTGTTAATCCGCTTGTACAGAGCCCCAAGCTCTGATACCAATTGTTGGAACTTGGATGGCTAGAGAGGGGGGGTGAATGTATCCAGACACTTGAACTTTAGCACTTTTCGAATTTCTGCACCTCAAGGATTAGTAGCACAGCGGAAGCACAAGAAAAATAGAGTTACAGAAAACTAAACCCTAAACTAAGCACAAACACAAAACACTAACAAGAGGATTTACAATGTTCGGGGATAACTTTCCCCTACTCCGTGGCATGCCCGTAAGGTGGGCGATCCCTTGATCGTCGGCAGATCAAACCCCGGAAAATCCGGATAAAATGCAACCACCTTCTCGGTGAAGTAACCTCTCCACAGCGTTTCGAAATGAATCAAGTATAAAGTACAGGAAACACAAGAAGGATCTTACTTAGCACTAGGAACCACAAGAACACAAGCAAACTTCACCCGAGCTCCACTCAGCGCAGATCTCACGCAAGAACTCCCTTCTTCTTGTCTTCTCGCTGATGGACTCGCCAAGCTTCTTGTTTCTCTTCCAAGTGCTCAAGTAACACAAGGTTGCTTCAAGGATCGCAGTTGCTTGCTCAAGATGATGGAACAACAGATCGCACAAGCACAATGTGGAGAACTGATCGCACAGATTGACTAGCAGCACTTGCTTCTCCCTAGCGCTTAAGTCTCTCCACTGATCGCCAGGTCACCACCTCACTGCAGCCTCCAGCTGCTCACCTGCAACAGCCAGCTACCACTGAGCTCTCCTGGACTCCCTGAGCTTCCCTCAGCAAGCTCCAGTCAGCAGCTCCAGCAGCACCCGTTGCAACCTGAGATGGCAAACGGACAAACCTGCTCCAAGGAAAGACTCCCATTGACTCTCCTTGAGTGTTTGAATCCATACCTGTCACCTGCAACCTTGATCAGATCATTAGCACAGCAAATCAAGCAGAGAATCATATATCAGAGATTAAGCACAGAGAAATCAGATGTGTTCAGACGCGATCAGAGCGTCTGACAGTGCATTTTGAATTAAAGTGATTGGTCACCGGACCGATCCAGGGCTCGTGGATCGGTCCGATCCACAGCTTTACTGGGACTCCCAGCTTTCGCGGCCACACGGGCCTGATCGGTCACCAGACCGATCAGGAAGCTCCCTGACCGATCAGGCTCCGGCCTGATCGGTTATAAGACGGAGTCCGCGACACTTGATCGTTCACCAAAACGGTCTGAACAGTGTTCCAGATCGGTCACCAGACCGATCAGGAGTAGATCAGTAAGGTTCCCAAAACCTACTGGATGCTCCCTGATCGGTCACCGGACCGATCAGGAGCAGAGCAGCAGGGGAACTCAACTCACTGTGTGCTCCCTGATCGGTCACCAGACCGATCAGGAGCCGAGCAGTGAGTGAACTGCATACTCCCTGATCGGTCACCAGACCGATCAGGAGCCGAGCAGTAGGTTCCCAACCTCACTGTGTGTTCCCTGATCGGTCACCGAACCGATCAGTCATTGCTGGATCGGTCACCAGACCGATCCACGAGGGAACACCGTGCCAACTTCCCTGATCGGTCACGGACCGATCCAGGCAAGGCCAAAGCCATTCTAAGTCACGAGAACCGGCCTCCAGCCCATCTCTGACTCGTGCTTGATCCCTCGGACCAAGACTCCATGCCCAGCTTCACTCACTGGGACTTCAGTCAACCTGGCTTCACTCATCAGGACCCGCCTTCACTCACCGGGATTTCCAATCAACCCGGCTTCACTCACCAGGACCCGGCTTCACTCACCGGGATTTCCAATCAACCTGGCTTCACTCACCAGGACCCGGCTTCACTCACCAGGATTTCCAATCACCTAACCCTCTGAGTTAGGACTTTTCACACCTAGCCCTCCAAGCTAGGACTTTTCACACCTAACCCTCTAGGTTAGGGCTTTTCCACACCTAACCCTCCAGGTTAGGATTTTCCAACACCTAGCCCTCCAAGCTAGGAATTTTCACACCTAACCCTCCAGGTTAGGATTTTCCAACACCTAGCCCTCCAAGCTAGGACTTTTCATACCTAGCCCTCCAGGCTATAACCTAACCCTCCAAGCCAGGGTTTCATCCAACCTAGTCGCACTAGGTATGCCTAGTCCACGACCAAGACTTAATCCCAATCATCTTATCAACCCAAACTAATCGGTGTCAACACCAAAACAACAATCAGGGTCAGACTGCATCAACATAATGTTGCATAGGTTGAAAAAGGTATAGCATTGTTTGCAGGTAAAGTCCCTCAAAAACAAAAGAAAAAGAAGTTGCAACTGATACCCGAGTCCGATTCTGACTCAGAATCTGACGACGACGGAATCGATCATTCGGAGATGGCCTGGAATTACTACAAGATGATCAAGGGCCAAAGAAAGAAGAAGAAGGTAGTTCAACAAAAGGATGATTCAGCCGAACCTACTACTAGTCAGAAGGCAAAGAGCGAGGGAACCTGTTATAGGTGCAACAAGAAGGATCACTATAAATCGGAGTGTCCCAACTTGAAGGAGAACAAGAAGATTCGGAGGAAGAAGGCCCTCCAAGTTATGTGGGGTGAGTCGTCTTGAGAGGACGAAGAAGAAGCTCCACACTCCAACCTTCTTGCGTCGACAACCTCGGACAATCTCGACACCGAATCAGAATCGGAACCGGAAGAAAGCGTCGGAACCGAAAAGCTGTCAATTTCGAAAGACGGACAAATAACGGTAAGAGACTATCCCGAATTGCAACTTTACGATTTGATTTCGTATTTGTCTCGTAAGTTGGCCAAAGCCAATGTTCGGGTTGAATCCCTCCGATAGGAAGTTAAAACCCTGAAAGGGGAAGCCAACTCAAGCTCCTTAACTGAACCAATTCAGGAAGGAACCTCAACTCAAGTCCAAAAACTTGAGGAAGAGAATTCCTCCTTGAAAACTTAGGTAAATGAACTTAGAGTTGCGCTAGAACGATTTACCTCGGGTTCCAAGAATCTTGACATGATTCTTGGAAAATAAAAATCAGTTCTACAATGATCTGGACTTGGTTATCGAACCAACTCACGCTACAAATCATATTACTCAGTATTGAACCGAACTAGAACCCGAGTTCAAGCATGGGTCCCAAAGTTAAGCTTGACTAGTCAAGCTAGACCAAATCAATATTGGATCCCCAAGGACAAAATTCACATCTTACATAGCCCATATCGAGGCTTTAGTCCAGGGGGAGCCAATAGGAAAACTATCTTCATACATAGATAAGTTTTTCTTGTTTTTCTAAATTGTTGTTTGATGCCTGTCTATTTTCTTTCTGCAAAAATGACATGCTTAGGATTAGAAACGGTTAGATAAGGATTTGACTTGATTAAAACTTGCACAACCTAGTATTAGGGTGGGGTGAGATGATAGTACATTAGGGAAGCTGGTGGGTTCTCCCGGCACCAAAACACAAAAACGCAGCGGAAACAAGACCCCACGAGCGATCCATGCCAAAGAAAACTCGTACAAAGTACATCTATCTAATAGATTATCTACTATTTATACCTTTGAAGAGTGCCCTTCGATTATCCCGCTCGTCCAAGATGCGTCGGATCTCTTGCGCGTTCAAACGTCCGTGCCTCTATTCGTATCCACACGGACACAATCTCTCAACTTCGGGAGAACTACCTTAGTTGTGCTAGCAACTTGAGGTAGCTCACAGAACACCAAGAACCTTACAGTAAGGTTTCGGCCAAGAGGGAGGAGAGGAAGAAGAGAGGAAGGGAAGAAGAAAGAGCACACACTTACATTCAAAGTGACAAGTCCCTCTTTTATATTCATCCCATGAATATGAAGAGTCTTTTGCCTCTTTGACTTCCCTTCATTAAAACCAATAAAGAGCACATCTTTCCATGTGACTCTTCACTTTCTCTTCATCTAATGAAGAAAGACTTTTCTCTTTCCCGCATGCAATCCCGACCGGGCCCTCGGGCTCCCGACTCGGTCTCCCTACCAAGTCTCCCGAGTGTCGAGCTCCCGACCCAGTCTGCCAAGCTCCGACCCAGTCTACCGAGTGCGGACCCAGTCTGCCGAGTGCGGACCCAGTCTGCCGAGCTCCCAGCCCAGTCTGCCGAGTGCCGAGCTCCCGACCCGCGCTCCCGAGTTCCCAACTCGAGCTCCCGTACTGACCTCCCAAGTTCCCAACTCGGGTTTAGATCTCCCGAGTTCCCCAACTTGAGCTCAGGCCTGCTGAGTTCCTAACTCGGGCTCAGATCTCCCGAGTTCCCAACTCGGGCTCAGATTTGCCGAACAGAATTCCCGAAGTATTGCGTCCTTAGTGTGTGACCCAATAGATTCTCGTGATGTTGGCAATGTGCCTAAACACTTTAGACATATAAGCAATGAGCGACATCTAGCAATGCATCATTGCTACCCAAGTAACAAGAAAAAGTCGAGATCCGACTAAACCTCCGTGACTATGATAGTGTATGACTTTGTCCTTCTATCCTTGATATCTAGATTGACCAATGAGGCATAGACCGTGTCATCCTCAATCAATCTTGTGTTTCTTGATCCCCGAGTAGACTCACTCAAACAAATGAGCTCAATATCTCATATTGACTTATTTGAGCATGGTCATGCGTTTCAGCAGTCCTACTCGATCAAGGGGCCCACAGATATCACTCCCATCATATGGGAGGGATAGATCCCATCTACATCACTCACATCCCTCCGCATAATTCATTACATACCCAGTGATCGCCTTTATAGTCCACCCTGTTACGGGTGACGTTTGACGATACCAAAGTACATAACTCCTTATGTAGGGAACCGTAGTGACTTCAGGTCTAAGGACTATTCATACCAATAGTCACATGAGAAAGTCTATGACACTCATATGACAATCTATGAAACTTTCTCATGGTGGGTCATTCAGTACACATTCTCCAATGTATACCCATGTGTCAACTTGATATCACATATCCATGACTTGTGAGCTCAAGTCATCAGTTAACCTACATGCTAGTCTCCATTATACTAATCGATATAATGTAGATAAGAACCTACTACACAAGGACATTATTATACTTAGGGTGCGTTTAGTTCAAGTTATCGTATATAACCTTGGTTATGTGATTACCAAGTAATCACATAACCAAGATAATGGGGAATGAAAGATAACCTGAAGATGTTTGGTTCAATCTAGATAATCAAATAAAATCTTGTTTGTTTAGAGGTAATAGTCTATAACCTAATATAATATTTTACCATATTACCCTTTAGAATTTGTTTAGATAATTTTATTAAAATTTAAATTAAATTTATTTATATTTTCTATTTAATATATTAAAAATATAATTAAAATATCAAATAAAAAATATTTTAATTTAGTTGTTGGTCGTCGATCGTCGACGGTGGTCGTCGATCACCGGTTGCCGCCGACCGTCGTCGGTCGTCGCCGATCGCCGGCCGTCGCCGATCGCCGGCCGTCGCCGATAGTCGGCCGTCGTCGATCGCCGGCCGTCGCCGATCGCCGGCCGTCGCCGATCGCCGGCCGTCGCCGATCGTCGATCGCTGGCCGTCGTCGGTCGGCGATCGTCGGTCGTCGATCGCCGGCCGTCGTCGGTCGCCGATCGCCGGCAGTTGCCAATCTCCAGCCGTCGCCGGTCGTCGATCGCCGACCGTCGCCGGTCGCCGATCGTCGGTTGTCGTCGATCGTCGGCCGTCGCCGGGTCGCCGATCGCCGGCAGTCGCCGATCGCCGGCAGTCGCCGATCGCCGGTCGTCGGCCGTCGTCGGTAGCCGGTCGTCGCCGGTCGCCGGCCGTCGCCGGTCGTTAGTCGCCGGCTGTCGTCGGCCGTCGTCGATCGCCGGTCGCCGGACGTCGTCGGTCGCAGGCCGCCGGCGATGCTCGCCAGTCGCCGACTGCCGGCGGTGGTCGCCGGTCGCCAACGGTGGTTGCCGGTCGCCGGCCGCCGGCGGTGGTCGTCGGTCGCCGGCCGTCGGCGGTGGTCGCCGGTCGCCGGCCGTCGGCGGTGGTCGCCGGTCGCCGGCCGCCGGCGGTGGTCGCCGGTCGCCGCCGCCGGTGGTGGTCGCCGGTCGCCGGTTGCCGACCGCCGGCGCTGGTCGCCGGTCGCCGGCGGTGGTCGCCGGTCGCCGGCGGTGGTCGCCGGGCGCCGGGCGTCGACGGTAGTCGCCGGGCACCGGCCGCCTGCGATGATCGTCGATCGTCGTTGTCAATCATTGTTCGTGAATAACGCTTTCGAAAGTTAATAAATTGTAATGGTTATTTTCGTCTTAAATGTAAATATTGAATGATAATTTTGGAAAAAAAAAGTTGCATAACCCCAGAATCAAGAAAAACCTTACTTTCCTAAGGTTTTCCGATTCCTGGTTGCATGACCTTTTTGCTGACGTGTCGGGCATCGATCATTACTTGGGAATCGCTCATTATCGAAACCAAACAAGGTTTTCGTTGATAACCTTGGATGGATAACCAAGGTTATCAATGATAACCCCCAACCAAACGTACCCTTAGTTATTCGGCACAGAATACAAAGTAAGTATAATAACCAAACATGCCTTTATTAATGATAGAATATGATACAAAATATCCCTAGTCAATCATCACATAATTGGCTCTAGGGCTCCTACTAACAGAAGCTTATCTAAAAAGCCAGATAGGATAAGGTATACCCTATTTGGTCTTTTTAGTCCAGTGGAACTAACCGAAGTTACCTCGCCAAATCCTCAACTAGTTAGACTAGACTTTCTCAAAAGGTAATTTGAGAATAAAATTTTTTTAAAAGACTTTGTCTAGGAACGGGTTGTTGATCCAATAAGGCTATGACCAAAGAAGGCCCCTGTGTCTCTCCAAGACCTAGAAGTCAATTATCGAAATTTATTTTCAATTTACTAATTGTTAAACTTGAATCAAACACAAAGTTCAATCAAATCATAGTGCCAACATAAAATCAAAGATAAAATTAATGCATCTCACAAAACAGATAAGGATTCCCTATTTTGTTACTTAGAAATGGGTGAGATGTTTAGGATCTAAAAGTTTAGTCCAACCCAACTAACCTTACAAATCAAATCAATTTTACCTTTAAAGTTTAATATTCCGGATCCGTCTTCCCATCGTAATCAACAATTCTTGGACTACGAAATTGCTTGGGCATGAGATCCGTTATGATGTCTGGAGAAAAAGGAGTAGATGGAGATCTCAGGAGAATTTTGACGGCCTCGACCTTCCCCTATCCATCCTCCTACCGTAAAATGCTGGAGGCGGCGGAATGCACCCTCTCTATTTCTCCCATAGGATATCACTGGGCACTGGGCTATCATTGTCGGTCCCGTCGGTGGTGAGACGGATCTTCAATTTCGGTTGTGCGAGGCCGACACCCTGAGGATCTCAGCCTACATGGGAGCCGCTCGTTGAGAGACGGCTTGTTCAATCTGATGCTGCTCCAATGCTCCTTTGACGATGTTGGTGACTAAATGATATAACTCTTCCTGTGTCAAAATGATGGATTGTCCCTCTGGATCTACCATCATGGTGTTCCTTCTGGTGCTTTGATATTCCCCACAAACAACGCCAAACTTGTTCCGGAAGTGAACGATAGGGATGACAAATCACCAAAGCGCAGCCCACGTCGATGAGGACGGGAAGAGGATGTCGACGCCTGCGAGATTAACACGAGTCAGTCTCGGAGTTTTATCTCTCGAGCTGGCCTTGGGGCCTTCTTCTGTTTTACCAAGACAGTCTCTGGAGTCTGATTTCCGATCTGACCTCGGGGGCTTTCTTTCGTTTTCCCGAGATAGTCTCGGGAGACCGATTCTTGATCTGACCTCGGAGGCTTTCTGATTGGGTGGGTCTTGCCATGTAACTTTCCTGTGCCACGTGTTCACACTAGTGGAAAAAAGGCTTTTAACACCGGTTATTTTCGACTTTTAACACCGGTTCCGGAACCGGTGTTGATCCAGCCGGCATTGTAAGTATAGACTTTTAACACCGGTTAACAAACCGGTGTAATATATAGATTTAACACCGGTTCTGGAAACAATCGGTGTTAAAACATCATTTTTAACACCGGTTCTGGAAACAACCGGTGTTAAAACATCATTTTTAACACCGGTTCTGGAAATAACCGGTGTTAAAAATGATGTTTTAACACCGGTTCTAGAAACAACCGGTGTCAAAAGTCTTAATTTTTTATATAAATTTCATATTTATTTTTATTTATAATTTTTCTAGACATATAAAAGAACACAATAATATAATAGTTTATCCATAATCAATAACACACCATGAATTAAGTAAATGCAACATCCAATTAGTTTCAAAAACAAAACAATCCATGTATTTTACAACTATCCATTTTTCTTTCAACAAAAGCAAAATGTAAATCAAATAACACATTATACTCCTACTCGCTATGTGATTTTCCAAGCAAAGACAATGTAGAAGCTTGCCACACGAGTTTGCAAGTAAACGGTCTAGTCCAAGATCAAATAGTGAGGAGTACGTTGCAGAACTTCGACCAGCTTAGCATTCCATCTCTTATAAGCGTCTTGCATATTTCCATACAGTACTTGAGTCAAGCTTGAATTTCTTTTCATGCTTTGGCGTGCAGTGGCTACCAGTCGATTGCGAAGCAACTGTGAGAAAATTCCAATGAAAAAATATCAAATAATGCTACGGAGAGAGAAGCAATATAATCAATCATTCACAATTTGGAGCTTACTTGGTGTTTGAGGGTGGCCAAAATCTCTGCATCATCCTCTTCCTATGATGAATAAACTCCATCATGGTCCGTCCCAAGCTGGATAAAGGAGGACCATTGAGTTAGGTTGCCAGATAGCATAAAATATAGACAAATGTTATGTATATATGGATAAATTTAGAGAAGGTGAACCAGTCAAATTTGTAAGTCAGACAAGCCAGATCCGGTAGATTCTTTTGGAAGAACCAAATGAGACCCTCATTAGTTTGAAAAGTATGCATTCCAGTTATATTCTTATATAGTTTAAAAAATGCAAAATTTGATCACACCGATCTTGCCAACTTAAATTTTTAGATGAAATGGTGGTAAATGGCAACCACAATCTACCTACAATAGCACAACAGAGTGGACAAGAAAACATCTAGAAACTGTTTAAACCCCATATCCATGATCACTGTGAGATAGCAAAATCAAAGGATGATTAGACCATTAACTATAGCACTAGGTGACTTCTACAGGAGCTAGTGCCAGAGTTCCAAATTAAATGAAATCATGTTTAAGAAGGTAAGGAGGCTTATTTTTGCAGAAAGATATTTGAAAGCAATTTGCATCATCAATGAGTTGTTGAGTGTTATCTAGATCTTCAAGATAGTAATGTAATCTTTAGTATGAACTACAAAATTTAAATATATATAGCAAACATGTTCATGTTTTCCAGAGCACAGATTGTATAAATATAGTAAAAATCTAAACTGCTATTGAATAGAAAAAACAATGTGAGATGGCTCACTTTGTAAGCCAATATCACTGATCACTATAAAACACATTAAACACATCGACTAATCTCCAATGACTACTGTTGATGGTATGATTATGGCTGATAATAGAAATACAACAATAGAATTTAAGTATACCAGTAGCACGCCAAATGTATTTACCTCTGTCAACAAGAATGGGATCTGAGTAATGACCGCAGACTAGACAACGAAACGTAGCCTCTTTGACGTCTGGTATGACTGAGCTGCAACGGATGATCATCCCTTTCACAGACACCATCTTTTCAATGTCTGACCAATAGAAACCGATCGTTCAAATTTGAATAATTAAATCATTCAATAGATACTAAAGATAGGAGATTGGTAAAGCATGTGAGCACTGCGGATATACCAGAAGGATTGAGATTCCTCATGCAGACGGAAGATTTGAGATTATAGATTCGAGTTTGGATGTGTTTCTCAAACAATGGATCAATTCTAGCGACCAAATCCATGACCACAATGTCGAAGATGGCCAGGACCTCCAGCGGGTACCTAACCATCTTGGTATAGAGATCAGGATCGTAGTCGAACACGTCATGGGCGTCGATGTCCAAAGACTCCCCACCTACAAGCTCCGTCGCCGGCTGCTACGCCCGGCGGGTTCAAGAGCAGGGGAGGAATTAGTGTTCGCGATTGGACTCGATCGGCCATCGGGGGACGAAGCTCCTGCAACGAAGCAAATCGAATTAACTTTTCAGAAGAAAAACTCAATCGAGACGACCAGACTTCGATGCAAAACGCACAAATCTCAGATGAGAGAGATAGGGGAGAGTGAGAGAGAGTTCACCGGAGGGTGAGAAATCGGAGGAAGCCATGGCAGTTGATTCTCGAACCAGACATGAAGCGGGAGACCCGCGAAGTGGGGGACCCGCGAAGTGGGGTTGATGGCTGAGCTCAACATCGATGAAGCGGTCGGCAATCGAGCGTCGGTGATCCAAAAAGGAAGAGATAGGAAGAGCTGATCGGGAAGAGGGAGAGCTCCGCTCCGGTGAGAATGTAGAGGGAGAAGATGGCCGGCGGCGTGGACAAACAGGCGGCGCTCCGGCTTCCATCGCGTGCGTGAAGAAGGGAATGACACGGCGAGTCCCGTACTCCGGCAATGGCGCTGCCTCCTGTGACGACAATGACGAGATCGCGAGTGGGTGAGGGCGACGCTTGGCGACGGCGCACGGAAGAGGGGAGTCGGCGAGAGAGGCTAGGGCACGGGCGAAGAGAGGAAAAAGGGAATCGGGCAAAGTTGGTTCGGCAAGGGAAAATGAAGGCACGGTTATTTATAAAATCATAATCAAATATATTTTTAACACCGGTTGTTAAAAGAACCGGTGTTAAAAATATTTTGAAGTTCAAATAATTATAACATATGACCCCGGTTATTTATAAAACCGTAGTTAAATATATTTTTAACACCGGTTGTTAAAAGAACCGGTGTTAAAAGTATTTTAAAGTTCAAATAATTACAAAAATGCCACCGCCTTTTTTTTTAACACCGGTTTTAATACAACCGGTGTTAAAAGTCGTTGTTAAAGGTCTTTTTTTGTACTAGTGTCATCCCGGGTTGCTCATCCCTATCAAGTTATGGCATCGAAATTTCCAGAATAATCTAAGGATGAAGATCCACAAGGCAAGGAAGAAGGAACATGCCAATTCATAGATGGCCAGTAAGGATTCACGGACTGCTCCTCATGTACAAGTACCTCCAGCGTCAGCGTTTGAAACGCTCGTAGGGGAAAGGAGCCCCGACGGATCGACTTGCGTTCTAGTGGACTACGGAGGCAGGGTTTGCTCTCGTGCAGGGGAAGACGAAGAGGAAGAGAGGGGAGAGGAGAGGTCGCGCGATCTGAATCAGGGATGGAGGGTGTGCGCTGCGAAGGTTGCGAAGAGAAGAAAAGGAGTGGAGTATAAATGATGGGCTTTTTGCGAAAACCCCCTTGAAGTTTGGTCACTTCAAGCCACACCCCTATTTTATGTGATTTATGCCACTAAACCCTCCAACTTTTGCTAAACCAAATCTAGCCCCTTAATCCTAGGCTTCATGTGATTTAGTCCCTAGAAATTAGGATTTTGAGAAGTCACCTCCCTCCAAATTTAATTTATTAGCCAATTAAGTCCTCCTTAATTTGGTCCCCAACCAAGTTAACCTTTAACTTCGATTTGGGATTCCGAAACACTAACCCTTCTCCGGATAAATTTTTTTAAAAAATTTCTAGGCCGAGTTTGAAGTGCCGTATTTAACATACGTGCCAAATTTTTAAAAAAAATTATAAAATTTGTTATAGTTAGGAATCAAATAATAGATGTTTGACAGATAATTAATCACTCTTTCCGCTGAATCATAGTCCTGGGAAAAAGTGACTAGTTAATTATGAGAAAGAAGAATAATATTATTTTTTATAAATAAATTTAATGTATTATTTTAATGAAATATATATACATTCAAACTTAAAATCTAAGATATAAATGTAAGCGATGATGGACTGAGTTAATTGTTGAATGAGCAATTCTGATATATAAATAAAGTGAAAGATTAAGATGTATAGACAATGATGCATCAACAAATACATTATTGTTTTATGTCGGTACATCTTCTAAGCAAAGCAATAAATTAAACTAAGTCTAATTGGTGAACTTCTTGCAGCAACTAGTTTAATAAATTGGCATGAATAGTCTATATTTTAAAAAACTACATATTAATCCAAAATGATGACATATGCATGAGAAAAAAATATTATTATTAATAGAATTATGATACAGTAAGTAAAAAAATTCAATAAAACATTCAGTGAATAACGTGGCACTTTATATGTATACATTCGATTATTGTTCGAATACCATCGGCGACCTCCGGCTGCTGTCCCGAATCAAACTATACCCTGGAGATATGATGAATCCGTCGGAGATCACTGCATGTAAAGTGTCACGTCATTCACTGAGTTTATTAATATTATTCATTATAGCTAATTGTATATCATTGTAATGAAACATACATGATTGTTGAAATGAGACTTCTCATGAACATATAAAGTGAAAAATTAAGACGTGTAGCAAATGATACTATGTATTAACGGTTGGAGATATTAAAATAAATTAAAATTATATAATTAATTTTAATTTATCTATTGAGTGATTTGAAAGATTTGAACTATCTTATATGCAGAATACAGACTCCTGAATTAAAAATTATGGTTCATTCGCTTGGACAAAATATTGTCCCAACCGATTCTGTATTTAACATGTGTAGGCCGTGTTCGCACACAAGTCAATCTGTATTGTCCCAACCGATTCTGTAGAATTGGCACATCCAATCTGTTGATCGACCATGCTCGATTGATTAGCTTAGCTCGACTAGCTGGTGTGATTTGATTGGCTCGGTTGTTACTCTTAGCTCACTCGACTTGACTTGCCTAACATGATTGATTCACCTAATGTAATTCACAAGTTCGAGGGTCGCCAATTGTGTACGGGGATAAAATCCTAGTCTACTGGTATTAATTCCCTCGACCCTAGGCGCCTCATCACACCAATGATAATCGTGGTTTGTCTCCCTTTAGAAATCTATGGAGCCGGGACCAGGGGACCGCTAAGATAACGGTTCCACCTTTTTCGTCACCTGTCATCATGCAGCTAGTTCAACTCAACTGGCCCATTCAGCCTGCTCCATTATGCGGGTCAATTAGCTCATTCCTAATCAATTTGACTTAAAATCAACCGGATTAGTTCGTACATCTTGATTTGAAGATTTGCTAGTCAATAAAAATTAATTATTTAAAAGTAGAATATATAATAAATAATTATTCCAAAGAAATAGATATTTTATAATATAAATATCACAGGAACCAAACACAACTTTAAATTAGAGCACGATCAAATACCATTGAGTAAAACGAAATTGTTGGAAACTATAATTTAGCACACAATACATGTATTGGAATCAAGATAAACACAATCACATGGAAGTGCAGTAGAGTTTCTGTTGATTCGGTATCATCACTTCAGCTCCTCGTACACAATCAACACTTCAGAAAAAATCCCCTTCGATCACGTTGTTTTTTCTTTGAGAACTTTGTTGTCATCTTTAGAAAACTTCAGAGGTGGAAGAACAGATAGATCTCTTGATTCACTAGATGAATGCTCTGGATCAATTGATTTAAATGAGTGACTTGATTCACCAGTTTTAAGCTTTTGAATTGCTCCTCTTAGCTCATCCAGATTCTGAAGCTGTCTTAAACCAACAAATCGATTATCAGATAACCAAGTAGGAAGGTCTTGAATTGATTCCTTCGTTATTGTGTCTATAGGCAATTCTAAGTATCGAAGATGTCTCAGACCACCAATTGCATCAGGCAATTTCCCAGTTGGAAGCACAGAGATCATCAGCAGCCTCAAGCCTTTCAAATTTCGCAACACCTCTTCTAGCAATCCCATGAAGCTTGACTTGTGTTCTTCAGAGGATAGAACTCCACAGATGACAAGACAACGAAAGTACGTCTTCTCTTGCAATACTTGGTAAACTTTGACAAAATTATCTGCTGTAACATACACATGACGGGCATTCTCTGGGATTTGTACGAAATCATCTTCTTCCTTAATTTCATCCTCAAGTCTAAAATACTCACCATCACATATGTAGTCTGCAAGCTCATGAAAAATAGCATGGAGAATGAACTCGCCGTGCTTTCTCGCTGAACTGAGAAAAAATGGTCCGTCCGAAAGACATGTATTATAGACACGTGAAAAAGGTCCATTGGAGTTCCATATCCAAGACCGCCAATTCAATGTATGTTGTTCACCTGCTTCACGTGAACAACAACCAATGGCATTCCATATCCCAGACAACTGATTCTTTTTAAAAGCATAATTCTTGGGAAACAGAGCACAAGCAAGAAAACATTGTTTCAGATTCCCAGGTAGTTTCTCGTAACTGTGTTTCAACACTGATATAATGTTGCTTTCTGTTGGATCAATCATGCCCAAACTGCTACGATAGATCATCCTCCAGCGATCTTCACTTTGGTGCCGTTTCAGGTGACGCCCTATCATCACAGCAGCCAAGGGACTTCCTCCAAACCTTTTAGCTATTTCTCCGACTATCCCTTCCAACTCTGGATATTTGTTGCGATTTCTGTCACCGAGTGCGCATTCCTTGAACAATTCCAAATACTCTTCCTCTTCCAATCCATCCAATTCCACTTTCAATACCACATTATCTGACCTGACTACACCTTCAAATTGGGTAGTCACTATTATTCTGCTGCCCACTTTTGCCCCATACCTAAATACGTCATCGTAGAACCCCTCCGTCAGATTGTCCAGGACGATCAACACCTTCTTGCCTTTTATTTCTGTTTTCATGGTCTCCAAAATGCTATCAACCAATGACGATCCACTGCTTCTGTGAAGTTTGCTTGGTTGGTCGACGGTGTTAGATTCTAACCTTTGAAGTGTAATCCACTTGTCGCCACGAGAAAACTTGCCCACGTAAATCCATGCTCTGAGATCAAATTCATCTTCTACTTGTGCACTGTTATAAACAGCCCGGGCAAGATCCGTCTTCCCTATTCCCACAGGGCCGGTGATGCTGATCAATACAGGCGATTCCTTTGATTCTCCTTCTTCTTTGTGAAGCAGCGCTTTTAGTATTTTCGCCTTTTCCTCAGTTCGTCCTTTCAACTCCCTAACTTTGTAAGGCAACGTGGGGAGTTCCGAACTGGTGACCTGTTGCGTCTCCAATCTGCTGTAGATTTGATCGAATTCTTCCATCCCCTCCTCCATAAGATCCTTAATTTCACGGCAGAAACCAGTGGCTACATCGATGACCTCCGGCAACTTTTCCATCGCTTTGATAAAAATTAGCCTCTGTTCATCAAATGCTGAAAGATCATCACCTGGTGGTTCATCGCTGGGCAATACAATAAAATCCAAGTCGTCGAGCACGTCCTCATGTAATAGAAATCCTTATAGCGCCATAACCAGTCTTGCAGGTATTTGTTGCTGATCTTCTTGCGGAGGTTGTTGATTCTCAACCACTCCGGCATTAAACTTCGTTGTAGTCGCTTCAGCACTCCGGCATTTGCAATATGAACCTGGTGCCGCGGCAGACTTTGGATGACATGATGTATTCTCTCGTCAAGCAATTGCGCAAGGTCTCTTGCGATTTCGGTTTGTGGAATCTCAGTGAATAAGGGCATGACTGTTTTGCTTTTCTGAGCTAAAAACTTAGAGTTAGAAGAAGACAGATTCATGAAGATGATCAATTTTGCAGACTATAATTTCTACAAGTGGCTATTAATTAGTACGAGATTGGAATAATTTTGGGACTATGGTGCAGCGGAAAGACAATTAATTATTATCCTAAATATTCATGATTTGATCCCCAGCTATAATAAATTTTGTAAGAATTTTTTCTTCAAATGAGACGACCCAATTTACCTTAGCGGTCGGTGGGAAACTTCCACGCGATCGGGCCAGTCATCCGTGGTTGAAAAAACCTCGTTAAAATGTATTGCCCCCAGGGCTATGGTGCAACCGAAGGACAACTAGTTGTCATATTAGGCATCCGCGGTTCGATCCCTAACTACAGTATATTTTGTAGGAATTTTTCCTCCAAATGGGGTACGAACCTTGAGATGTTGGACGTGCCGCCGATTGACGGTCAAAGTTCACTGAGGCATTCACTTTCACTGTGTGTATCATTACTCTTAATAAAAAATGATTAACGAGAATTTTTCAACCTCGGGCGATCGATTCGGCCCAACAAAAGTTTCCCACCGACCATCAGGGTAAATCGAGAAATGCTCATGGCGGGCGATCTAGAAATGATCATTAAACTCAACTAGAGTTGGTCGGCATTAAATATACCCTACCTAGTAGTTTAGTTGCATGTTTAATGATTTTGGTATTTATTGATCGTATCGTTGCATTGTTCTTATTTGGTTGATTGTGATTTTAGTATCATGCATCATATCTGCATAGTTGAATGCTGACGAGTATTGACTTTCATATGATTAAGTCGTCGTCAGTCATTTAGTTGCTTTACCACTCAACCACTAATCGTGGTAGTTGCTAGAGTGCGAGCAACTGTCCTGTAATGTCACATCCGATCACTCATGGATAGTGGATGTTGAAGTTGTAGGCAAGCAGTTGACACCCTCATCGTTGTTTTCGAGAGATACCAGAGCTGTTGGTGGCTTTCCCTTTTTCCTGGGGTCTTTGGAGTAGTTGGCTCCCCAACATCCTGTCCTCTCAACCACATATACTAGTGTTATTTATTGAAGTGTGTACAATTGTCACAACCCTCTACCCACTCGGGCACACAGATGTGATGTGATGGCAGCTTGATTGTCGTCAGGGGTGACATATGTCATTGCATCATATGCATTTATTACATTTTGCACCTTCTTGTGTTTGCTACATTTATATGAGCTATGATTGCTGTATTTAGTTGACATGCATGTATATTTTGATATTCTGTTATTATTCTATTTCATACATGTCTAGTTATTATTCTATTTTTTCGAGACTGTATACTGTTGATTCTGTCTGCTTGTTATACCTTTTAATATGTCATGCGTTTATCTACTCTTATACCCACAGAGTCTGCACAGACTCACTACTCCCACCATTTACTTTTGTTTCAGGTAGCAGATAGATGCATTACCTGGAGCCAGGAGATGATCCAGTTGTCAGTCCTACAGTGTCGAGTCATTTTGGAGTTTGTTTCAATGTCTAATTTATTTTCGCATTTATTTCATAGACTGATGTTTATTTTTCTCAGTTGACTTATGTTTAGTTTGATGTTGATCTTTACATTTGAGTTTATTTTTGATATGGACTCTCTACTATTTGTTTATTTTTCTTAACGTTATTAACTGCGTGGTTATGAGCTTATTTTATTTTTGTGATGCCAGTCGTATGAGGTTGAGCTAGATGTTGTGGAGAGTTATGTATAAATGTCCCAACTTGTTAGTCGTACAGGGGAGATGCTGCCCGATTTTCGAGCAAGCATGAGCCTCCTGGGGCGTGACAATTTTTAGAATCAGTGTCAAGTTTTGCGATGTAATTTGGTGTCTGTGAGATTTACGGAGTTGTTTTATGATGTTAATCTGTATTTTACGGATTTATATTTTTATGGAGTCATTTTCTCGACATGGTTATGTTTTGAGACTTGACGGCGACGAGATCTCTCCAGCAATTATAAAGTAAGTTAGTTTAATTTTTGGTAGAATTATGTCTAAGTAATGCGTGTTGGTTCTATTAATAGGTATGTCTCATCGTATTGAGCAGTCTCTACCCTGTGGACGTGGTCATGGATGACGATCATGGGGGAAACCAATGGAGTCAAAGAGGGACTCGAGTCAGGAGATTGAGAGACCCACCAGGGTGGAGTCGACTGGTCGGGAACCAGCTCACCAAGACTTATGGGGTGAGCTGAGACCTCCACCACTGAGAGTACCTCCTTCGTATCCGACAGCAGTTCTAGTAGTACCACCAATGGCAGGTCCATCAATGCCACCAGTGGCAGCCCTTGCAGTGCCATCAGTGGTACCCCCTGCCCAAGCAGGCTAGATTCTGGACAGAGCTTGGTTTCCATTATTGGCAGCATTTGTAAAGGGTCGTTTCACAATGTTCTTTGGAGAACCAAATCCGTATGCTTCTCGTGCTTGGCTGGAAACATTAGAGGGCACCTTCAGCTATATGACTCTCACAGACATAGAGAAGGTGGAGTTGGCTATTTATCACCTTCGAGATTAGACCGTCACTTGGTGAAACATGCAGAAGACTATTATTGGTGGACAGTCAGTTACTTGGGTTTCTTTTCGCGAGGCTTTTAAGAGGAAGTATTATCCTACTACATTTCATACGGCTCAACGGCAGGAGTTTCTTGGACTTCAGTAGGGAGATTGGATAGTTTTGGAGTATGAGGCAGAATTTAATCGTCTGGTGGAGTTTTGTCCTCAGTTGGTGGCTACCGACAATGAGCGGACGACACAGTTCATGCAGAGCCTCGCTGGATATATTCAGTTACGGATGTCTGGATGGGCTCTGACTTCTTATCGAGAAGATTTAGACCAGGCTCTACATATAGAGATGGCCCAGCATCGGTTGTTTGGTGATAAGAATAAAGGAAAGCAACCAGCGCAGGATTCGGTATTGACTAAAAAATAGTAGAACATCGGACAGAAGCGCACTAGTAGGAGTTAGAGTACGCAGGAGATTTCTGAGCCTCAGCCTCGACCTCAGAAGTCTGGATGATTTTCAATAGGATCATCCCAGGGTTCTCAGCAAACCTGGAAGTCTGCTACCGGTGGGGCTCATTGTTTTCAGTGTGGATCTAGAGACTACAGTAAACCATATTGTCCTCTAGAGCACCCCATATGCTATTATTGTAAGCTTCTATGTCATCAGAGTCGAGAGTGTCCTTTGAAGACTCAACATAAATCTATCATAGTTACTCCCCAGGAAGGCTAAGCAGGACAGCAGAGGCCACAGAGAGGTGGTCGTCAGACTCAGACGTCGTACCAACAGCAGCAGACAAGACATCAGCACGAAATACCTTCACCAGTTCAGATTTATTGTATGCCTGGGCATAAGTACGCCTCCACACTAACGGTGTCTCAGTATTCTGATACGAGGTCGTACTATCAGCAACTATACCCAGCATACTAGCCTGCAGTTTATCAGCCTCAGTAGTCGGCTGGAGCTTCAGTTTATCAGCCTCAGCAATTGGTTGGGCCTTCTGTATATCAGCCCCAGCAGATTGTCAGATCTTCAGCATCTCAGCCTCAGCAGATTTTGGCGTTGTCACCTCCAATTCTAGAGACAGGACGAGTTTATGTAGTCACCAAAGAGGAGGCACAGCGGGCCGATGGATTAGTCTTTCGCGGTATGATTTTAGTTTATGCATTTCCTGCTGAATTGCTTGTTGATACCGATAGTTCAAGTTCTTTCATATATCGATTGTACATGGGAAAAATTAGTAGGTTGTCTACCCTTAGATCGCAACGTCTGTCAGTGTCTCTGTCATCCGG
>JAGFNQ010002072.1:608530-652200 GCA_024364735.1 Boesenbergia rotunda | reverse complement strand
CTGTCGTATCAACTTTTGAGAGAAAACTTCATGATTATTCTCACCGACTAGTTCTTTAAATATCTCAAGAATATTATTTATCTGTTATTTAACATGAGAGATTAGTGAAGAAGAATTAGCTAAATTTGCATATTTTGAATAATTGGAATTGTATGTATAACTACTGGCCTGATTCTCGTCGATGGCAAACTGATCATTACTGTAGATGGCATCCTCAGCATCGTAAATAGCATCCTTGAAACGCCGGAGCCAGACCTTGGAATAAAGGAAGTCACCCTGCCAGTGGGAAACTCGGGCGACTCTTCCAATTTCGACGAATCGCTTTAGAAAAATCAAATTCCGCACCGCGTGTTTACTCTTCATCCGACGACGACGGAAGAAGTCCATGAACTCGGTCACAAATTCAGGCGCCACCCATCCTACTACCGTGAAGCTTATCTGAAAAGGATCCATTAATTGGCCTTGAATCCTGTCTTGTCTCTAACTAATTTTAGCTTGGAGATTGAATAGAAGCAGCTGCATATTAAAGAGAAAACAATAGAAAGCGATAATTGATTACTGACAGAAAGAAGATAAAAACCCAAAAGTTGTTGAATTTGTTTGCAAAACAGGAGATCGTATTGTCTGCGTTCTCTCACCTTGTCGCCCACAAGTAGGCGTTGACGACCTCGTTCAAGAGGGATGCAGCTGCTACGAAGGGACTTTTATTAATCATCAAAAGAACGTTCTAATCAATTTTTGAAATCTAAATGATCTTCCTTTCTAGTAATTATAACATATTACTACTGACCACTTATTTAACAACTATTAACAATAACTGCTATAATATTATAGTAGTTGTGGGAACTTATTCCACAATCAGAAATATTTGTTAGGTTATAAGAGATATACTAGATATAATGAATTGAAATTAACTTGAGATGATCATTTATTTGTCGAGATGATTTGAAGTGATGATTTCAAATTGTCAAATAATAAGGATGACCTGCCTAATACGTTAGCATTGTCAAGTGCTCAAGCTGATCATGCACGTAGCCATCCATTGGACTTCCTAGTGGAATTGCTCGAGCGAGTCCGCGCGGGTCTTACTGGTAGGTCTGATTTGAGTGAGTTTGAGTGGGAGGTTGAGAGTCAAGTCCGGACGCCGATTGCTCCCAAGTAGTATGTCGAGTTGGGACTCCGAGTGCACCCGAGTAGATGCCGAGTGCTCCTGCTGGATGTTGCCAAGCACTGAGTCAGCCGACCAAATATCCTAACTGTCGAGTCAGGAGGTTGAGTGTCGCGAGGTTCGAAAATGCCCGACTATCAAGTCGCTTGAGCCCGAGTGGGTCATTGAGCAGCGAGTCAGGAAAGTGATGGCCAGTTGGGAAGTGAGATGATCAGACCTACGTTTAACGTAGTTTCTTTAAAATAGATTCATCTCTCCGATTGTATGCTGCAAGATTACGTTAGACATCTATTTCTTAGGATACAACAAGAAGACCACATCAACTACCAAACACTGGTTATTCATGGTGAACTAAGAAAATATCCAAAATTATCACGGGTAGATTGTCGAGCAAAATGCACAGCAGACATAGAAGATGAGGGGAACAAAGTTGAAAGGGTTCTGCATTTCTTGTGTCTTCGTTGCTATAGGTCATTACCTCATTATATAGGAGTTCTAAAACTCCATTGTTGTAAATGGTTGAATAAAGATTATTTATCGCCTTTTACTCGTCTGGGTTGAAATGGTAATCGTTTCTCTCGGATGGTTACGGATTCTCTATTAATCTCACATTAATGTATCTGTTATATTCTTGAGCAGCAGCAAAAAGAGAATTCACGTGGTTAAACATTGATACATTTTTTTTGGATAAATTTTGTCCTGGCTGGTTAGATATTCAATGCGCATAAGTCGTGCTCGCATATAAGTCACATTTGGTTCAGTGCAATTTGAGCTCTGGACTTGCATCCATCTACCCAAGCACACGTAAGAGAGCCTCTCGTTATGTATATGTTCACAAAAGCAATGTTTGTGACATATTTGATAATACAAAGAAGACAATTATTTGAAGCGCGCACAGAACTAGAAGCGCCCATTGTTTCAAAAAGAGGAGGATTGGTTATTCACATTTAATTTGATGGTCAAGAGCGAATTGAAAGTTAAGTAGTGGTAACTAAGATACCTTGGGGAAAAAGAGAGATGCCTCCTAATGACATAACAACATAACGAGGAGACCCAAGATGTAGAAGATCATAACTTGAGTGATTATTTAGATTCCTATATATCCACTCATGTGGTATTTCATCATACGACACTTCAGATATGACCCGAAAATATTTTCGAAAATTATTTCGGAAAGAAATTAGGGTTGACATACCTGTTGGAGCAATCTAGGTACTTTGGGTTTTGATGTTTGAGCAAAGGTTTAAGTTAAGATTATTGTTGTATTTGATATGCATTATGAGTATGCAGGATATAGGTACAACAAAGGAAAAAAAGTCCAAGTGTAATCTTGGCAATTGAGGAAGATCCGACAACAAGGACCGAGGTAGAAGGAAGCTCCAGAAGGCAAGACGTGATGGATGGAGAGACATGCGAGGGATGCAAGGCTGATGGAGGAAGCTAGAAGGCTAGGTCTAGGTTGGTTGGATGACGACGAGTGTTGAGTGACTGTACTTGGGGCTGAAACCCTAGGTTTAGGGCTTGGGCAGTCGAATGCTGCTTGTAGTAGTCGACTGGTGTTGGGCACAGAAAGATCAGTCGACTGATCTTCTGTGCAGTCGAGTAGTATCGACTGAAATTCGAACGGTGGGCTATAACATTCGGATTCGGTTGGAACTAGTCAACTGGTGTTGGAACTAGTCAACTGGTAACGGCTAGTTCAGTCACGAGCTCTATTTAAGGGAGCTCAGTTTGGCTAACTAAGGTTAACGAAATTGACTTTGGTTAAAGACCAATTAGTAGTCTAAGTGCTCAGGTGAGTGTTGCGAGTTGTGGCGAGGTTTCTCCACCCACAAGGAGCTACACGAGCTAGCCGGAGGTTTTTCGGGAACTCATCCACCGACGGATCGGGATTGTCCATCTTACAGACAGCCGTAGAGTAGGAGCTTTATCTCTGAACCACATAAACGGTTTGTGTTTCTTAGTTGTTAGTTTTAGTTTATTTTATATTCCACTTGCGTACGCTAACATTTTAGGAAGAGAACTGCGATATGTTGGTGACCGTCGATTCACCTCCTCTAGCCGGCATACCGATCCCCAACATTACCTTGGAGGAGGTTTGGAGGGTTGGAACACTCTAAACTCAAGTTGGAGGGCTAAATTAGAGAGGACCTTAAATTAAGGTTAGGGTTGGAAATGGCCTAAGTGGAAGGGGTTAAATGCAAAATGTCCTAATAAGAGCAAACACTCCTTCCCCTCAGCATTCACCCGAAGCCGAGACCCAACTTCTCTCTCGCAATCTCATCACCTTCCGCTTCGTCTTCTTCCTCTTTGCTAAGTTGTGTCCCCTCGGGCCTAGCAAACATCTAAGGCCAAATCTTACGTTCCCCAACCTATCTGTTGGTGCAGACAGCACCCAAGTCGAACCTTGGTTTTGATAATGGCAAAGGGTTCCAAAAGTTAAGATGTTATTTTTATCTAACATGTTACTTGAGTGTGCAGATTGAAGTCCTAGCGAAGGACTGCTAGGCATCGAAACCCTAAGACCTGGCGAAGGACTGCTGGGCACCTAGCGAAGGGCTGCTAGGAGTTTAAGACCTAGCGAAGGACTGCTAGGCACCAGGCGAAGGACTGCTTGGTACCGAAGACCTGGCGAAGGATTGCTAGGCACCAGGCGAAGGACTGCCTGGTAACGAAGATCTGGCGAAGGACTGCTAGGCACCTGGCGAAGGACTGCTGGGCAAAAGTCCAACCGGAGGAGCCGGTTGGCAACAGGTAAATTCTCCTGAGAGGAGTAGGTGAGGATACGTTCCCCGTCGAGGGAACAGTAGGCGTCGATTCGACCTAGGGTTCCATTTGGGAGACCCAAAGTCAGAACCAAGACAGCTATGGCTGTAAAATTCACTAACATTCTTGCTTTGTTTTGTTTGGTACTAACCCTGGATGCAGGACCGAAGGAACAAGTTTCTGCAGCTCAGAACGCCCCAAAGGAGAGGGGCAGCAGCTGGGTTAGGCACCCGGGAGGTCCCGGGCACCCAAGGTCAAAGTCAAACAAGAGTTGAGCAAGAAAACGCTTCGGAAGCTCACTGGGCCAGGCGCCCCCAAGGTCCCGAGCGCCCACATGGTCCCGGGCCCCCCGGATGCCTCAGGCGCCCTGGGTCCAAGCCAACGATGCAACCAAAGTCTATCCAGCCGAGAAGCCAGCAAGACCAAGTCATGCAGGGCGCCCCCTGTCCCGGGCGCCCCCGTCAAACCTCGAGCCCGATCCTGGAGGGATAAGGGCTGACCGAGTTCTGGATGAAGGTTTGCGGATCAAGAGACACGTGGAGGGCGCCCCCAGCGTCCCGGGCGCTCCCAGGTGTCCTATAAAAGGGGCTCGACCCCCATGGCTTCGAACACAACATTCCAAACGCCTCTACACTCTTCGACTCAAGTGCTCTGCTCCGGAAACCTCAGATCTCGAGATTCTAAGTGCCGACGACGACCCTCCGCACCAAAGTACGATCCATACCGGGCGTCGATCACGAAGAGTAACTCTGTTTTCTTTTACTGCAATATTACTGTACAATTCTCTGTAAAACACTTTGCGCATTATAGAATTGCCCGCAGTAAACGGTCAAAGACCGTGGGCCTTGGAGTAGGAGCCGACCGCGACTCCGAACCAAGTAAATCCTTGTGTTCGTGTTTGTTTTTGTGTTTTTAATTTCCGCTGCTTATTCTCTTAAAGTTTTATCCGAAAAGGTTTTACGATATTCACCCCCCCTCTATCGTATTCTCTCGATCCAACAAGTGGTATCAGAGCGGGGAAGCTCAAATTTGGTGCAACCACCAATTTGAGAATTTTTTGAATTTTCTTCGAATTGTTTTTTTTAAATTTTATATTGTTAATCGAGATTGGTGCATCACCATTCGATAAAATAATTTTTTCTCTTCCCGCACTGCTAATCCAAGACTAAGTCTTGGGACGTCTTTGTTTCTCTCTCTCTTTCGTTTCAGATAATTTCTAAATGGCCATGCAAGAGGGCTTCAGTACCGCCAGACCACCGCTCTTCAGTGGGGAGGATTTCTCCTACTGGAAGAGTAGGATGGAAGTCCACCTGAAAACTCAGGTGGACATGTGGATAATAATCCAGTCTGGTCTGGAGATCCCTAAAAATGCTGACGGAGTACCACAATCCTACACCGAATGGGATACCGCCCTAAAAAGAAAAATTGAAGCCGATGCTAAAGCAACTCAAACACTCCAATGCAGTCTAACCAAAGAAGAGCTGAACCGGGTGGGTCCATTCAACAGTGCTAAAAAACTCTGGGGTAAGCTAATTGAGTTGCACGAAGGAACCTCGGACACCCGAATCAGCAAGAGGGACCTACTACTGAACAAGCTGTATACCATCAAGATGAATGACAACGAATCTGCAGCTCAGCTCCACCCCAGAATTTAGGAGCTGATGAACGGTCTACACGCCATCGGTCACAAGATAGAGAACCGTGACCTAATTAGGTATGCTCTTAACACGTTCCCTAGAAATACTTTGTGGGCATCTATGGTAGATGCGTATAAAGTTTCAAGGGACTTGTCTAAAATCAAGTTAGATGAACTGTTTTCTGAACTAGAATTACATGAACAGACTAACTGCAATCTGGCCGAGAAAGGCATTGCTTTTGTTGCGGGTAAAACTGGAAAGATAACCAAGAAGAAGCCTCAACCTGCACCCGAGTCTGATTCAGATTCAGACTCAGAAGACGGCGAAGGAAATCGACCTAAGCTGGTTTGGCTAGCTTGGGATTACTACAAGGAACTAAAAAACCAGACCAACAAAAGGAAAGCCAGCTGAAGAAAGGAAGAACCAGCTGAACCTTCAAATGAGAAGAACAAACCAAATGTGACCTATTACGAATGCAAAAAAGAAGGGTCACTACAAGATGGAATGCCCCAATCTGAAGGAAACGAAGAAGAGAAGAAAGAAGAAAGCCCTTCAGGCAATGTGGGACGAGTCCTCCTCCTCCTCCGAAGAAGAGGCCCCACAGTCAAACCTTCTCGCTCTGACAGCCTCGGAAGAAATCGAGACCGAGTCAGAATCGGAACCGGACGACGGGAAGCTTTCATTTTCAGAGGACGGCGAAATCACTGTAAGTGGGTTTTCTAGAAATCAATTAACCGAATTAATCGCCTATCTTTCTTGAGACTTGGCGAAAGACAAAATCCGAGTCGAATCTCTCCGACAGGAAGTAAAACTCCTGAAAGAGGGAGCTGACTCTGGATCCTTAACTGAGAAGGTTCGAGAAAGAACCTCTACTCAAGTTGAAAAACTTGAGAACGAGACTCCTCCTTGAAAACTCAAGTCAAGGACCTCAGAGCAGCCTTAGAACGGTTCACTTCTGGTTCCAAGGGTCTTGACATGATCCTTGGAAAACAGAAGTCAGTTCTAAATCGATCCGGGTTAGGCTATCGAACCAAGTCTAGACAAAGATCATACTATGCTGTACTGAATCAGTCCAGACATAAAATTCAGGCATGGGTATCCAAACTGTGCCTGAACAAACAAACTGGATCAAATCAGTATTGGATCTCCAAGGACAAGATTCACATCTTGCCAAACTATTATCGTGGCTTTAGTCCAGGGGGAGCCAAATTAAAAACAATATTCATAGTTAGATAAATTTCTATTCTTGTTTTAATTTGCATGATTGCTTGTCTATTTAATTTCTGTAATTTACCATGCTTAGACTTAGGACTGGTTAGTTTAAGGACTGAACCAATTAACTGAAATTTGAACAACCTAGTATTGGGTGGCGGTGAGATGATAGTACATTAGGGAAGCCTCTTCTAATAAGGTCAAGTATACTCTACTTGGTCTCTTTAGACTGGTAAAACTAGCCGAAGCTACCGATCAAAGACCCAAACTAGTTAGACCAGAATTTTTCAAAAAATAATTTTGAAAATGAAATTTCATTGAAAGGCTTTGTCAAGGAAAGGGTTGATAATCCAATAAGGCTACGGCCAAAGAAGGCCTAGTGCCTCGCCAAGACCTGGAAGCCAATTTTTGAAATTCAAATTCAGATTATTCTTTGTCAAATTCAAATCTAACACAAATTTTCAGTCAATTGTAGATTCAGACACTCTTTTTCAAAATAAATTCAAAACAATTGTTTTCAAAATTAATTTAACTTTTTCAAAATAAATCATGATTTTTCAAAATAATTATATCTATTCAAAACCTGTCTCACAAAAACCCTTAAGGCTAACGTGATTGACAACTCTAGATTGAGTGAGACAGACTAGATTGTGAAAATCAATTTAGGCTATTCCTGATTCTAATTGGATCCAAATCAACAAAACTCTTTATGTGTAGGAACATAAAGATTTGGACCAATGGATGTTGGATAGCGGGTGCTCCAGACACATGACTGGGGATAAATTGAAATTCACCAAACTCAAGTTCAAAAACCTAGGCTTAGTAGCATTTGGCAACAATGCTACACTCAAGGTGATTGGGTCAGGTAACATTGAACTTAAATCTGACTTTGTTATTAAGAAGGTTCTTTTGGTTGAAGATTTTAAATTTAACTTGCTTAGCATAAGTCAATTGTGTGATACTGGTTATGTAGTTACTTTTACCAACTCTAACTGCCTGATTAGAAACTTGCAAGACTCAGAAATCATGCTTAAGGGCACTAGGAAAAATAATATTTACACTATAAACCTACCACTAGTACCTAAATGCATGTTATTTCAGTTAGAACAATCAAACCTCTGGCATAGGAAATTAGGTCACACTAATTTGAGAATAATTTCAAAAATCACCCAACTTGCCCTAATTAAAGGTATCCCTAAAATTAAGAACCATGAAAACTTAATATGCAAATCATGTAATCAAGGTAAACAAACCAGGTCTAATCACAAACTAATTCAGTCTGATCTAACTCAAACCACACTTGAGCTCCTGCACCTTGACCTATTTGATTCATATGGAGCCAAGTCACTAAGCGGAAACCGGTACTGCGTAGTAATAGTTGATGATTACTCTAGGTTTACCTGGGTTAGGTTTCTAAAGACCAAAGATGAGACCCTAAACCTATTCAATGATTTTTGCAAGTTAATTGAAAATCAAAACGATACCAAAATCAAAAGACTTAGGAGTGACCACGGGGGAGAGTTTGAAAATCAACGATTCGAGGAGTTTTGTAAGATAAATGGATATATACACGAATTTTCGTGTTCTAGAACCCCCCAGCAAAATGGGATAGTTGATGACCGCTAACTAGGTGTCACGAATGTGGATCTCAAATTTAGATATTTATAAACTGGAAACCCTTTTTGCTAGCAAAGAATAAAAATGTAGTAAAAGGGGCCACAGGTCGTATTTTTCCTAGGGCTAGTTGAGATTGTTGATTCGAGCTTGAGTTTACGTGTCGTTAATATTTTTGGGTTTCAAATAAAATCTGGGTTTTGGTTGCAATCAGAAATGAAAACGCAATGGAACAAAAGAAACTTAACTAAATGCACTAATAAAATAAATGCAACTAATGAACTCAATCTAATGGGAAATTAATCAACCAATGCAAAGTAGCTAAATTTTGAAATCAAAACTGAACTCAAACGCAAGTGTTCTTTACAAACTATATTAAACTCAAGGAGTTAACACTCAGGGCCGAAGCTTAACTTGATTCCAAAGTAACAATGAAAACTTGATACGCAATGTGAGACAACCTAGATGCCATAAGTTGATTCTACATGCAGAAATTGCAATCTCTGATAATTCAGAAATGAACTAATTGCATCACTTGGAAGACAAAGCTAGTAATGAAGTGCTATGCATGAATGAAGAAAGAAATTCAGAAATGAATGCAGCAGTGCAGAAATGGGCTGAATGAAGAATTGAAATGCATGAATTCAAGCAAACTTGATACCAAGAAGAAGAAACTCTTGTGCCGAAAGCTAAAACTAACTGCAAGGATTATAGCTGATCAATTCGGCTTAGAAAGCTAAGCTATAAATGAAGTTGGCAGCAAGGATGAATGAAGAATTTTGAAACTCGAAACTGATCACGATAGGAGCAAATTTGATTCAAAACTGAAATGCAGAAATTCAGACCGTATATGCAGAATTGAAATACAACAACTAATTGGATGCGAAATCAAACTAGACAACTGAAAACATATGCTCAAAACTAGCTTCAGAAATGCTATGTCTACTGGCACAAATTATAGAGAATATAACTGAACCTTGTAGAAGATAAAACTGAATACTTGCAGAAATGTATTGATACGCAGCAATGGAAATCACGTGCAGAAATTTAATTCAAATGCTTGAAAATGAAACAAGCTACAATCTAACTTCAGAAGATGACACTAAATCTACCTAGATGCGAAATTCAAGAGCTAATGCAAAGAACTGATACAAAAGGAAAGGGATGATACGCAGAAAACAGGATTGATACCCAATTCAGAATTGATTCAAGCATGAGCAAGCTGACATAACTGCAATTGTTTACTAATTAAGCAATCTAACTAATTACTTTGCAGAATTTAAATCTACTGAAGAAAGGAACAATTCAGAAAATGAAATTTAAACAGCTGATACGATTGCAGAAATAGAAATTGTTTTGCAGAACTAAAATTACAGCTAAACAAAAGAAATGCAATAGGAAACTAAGTCCCGATCATTCCCTTGGCACAAAATCTCCTTGCCGTCACACAAGAGCAAGCCAAGAACCCCTTCATCTCCACAAATCAATGGGAAAACAGCTTCAATCTCGACTCTGCTCACAGACTGCACTCGGCTGGAGAAAACCAATCCGATCTCCTCGATCTCGCGATATTGAGGTGTTGTGATGATTTGGTGATGATCAAAGAATAGCAGAGGACCCTCCAGTAAGCTCCGATGGAAGAAAATGGCACGCGATCGCGATTGAATCGATCAGATCACAGAAATGGACGAAACCCTCAATCCACTCTATTTCGGTGCAAATCCGAGCTAGAATCTCAACGGAAACCTTCTCCCAATGATCCAAATCGTGTTCCATGGTTGTGATCGAGATGACCACGCCTTCAAATGAAGAAAACTCCAAACGGAAAGAAGAACAGCTGAAGAAATGCGATGAACTAGTGAAGACGCGACGCTGTGATCGGGAGCAGAGTGCGGTTAATATAGTTTCACAGTGAACGGTTGAGATCATTTCAATTCCATCCAACGGCTGATCTTCGTTTGATTTAGGTCAAACTTCCCAGATCTTGATCAAGGGTCAGGATCTATCTCTCAGTGGCTCGGATCATCCAGATTTACAACGGATGGTTCAGATCACCTTGATCTTTGAATGGACGGTCTAGAGCCCTCTGAGCTTGATCCAACGGCTGAATCTCCTCGAATTTGGATGAAAATCTCAGATCTTGACCTAAGTGCTTGATCATCCTTAATCCCAGCTTGGATTGATCAGAAGTTCTCAGATGACCTAGATCTAACCATTTTTGCATCGGACGGTCCATATTAGTCGACGCTTGATTACTTGATCCAGTCCACTTTTGACTCAACTTTGACCCAACATGACCTAGGTCCATGATCCTTCCAAGCCTACAAAAGTAGATCAACAATTTAGTGACAAAACAATTCAAATATATCAAGATTTGCAATTAGGTCCAAAATGAATGTAAATCCTAGAACCTAGGGTAAATCCACCATTAAGCAAGTAAAACATGAGTCAAAAATAGATCCTAGAGCCTTAAATAATCAACAAAATGATACTTATCAACTCCCCCACACTTAAGCTTGAGCGTCTCGCGAAAAGTACTAAATATGTATCCCCTAGCTTTTCTCATACATAAGTAGAAGCAATTGAAAAGAAATTACCTAGGGTTGTTAATTCTCAAAAATCTAAGCTCTATGGATTAGTATCTTGTCCTTAAATCAACAACTTAGCATTTTTCATCCTTCATGATTCATTGAGATGAATTTAACTCTCTAACCTTTCAAGGGAAGTTTTTGGTGGCTCTCTTCCTAAGTTCTAAGTACATGATGAAAATGGAGCTCACTCATACACACATGCTTTTTGCACTACCATAAGCTTGCTTGTTATCTACTCTCCACAATTATTCATGATTAGAATCAACATCTACAAAAGTTCATCCAAACAAGTGAAGAACATATGAAATGGTAAAAATGAAGTAAAAACTAAGAAAATAACAAATTTGATAAAGTGGAAGACTTGGATGTTCAAGGATATTTTCAATGCACTTTGCCCCCTTGTCAGTCCTCATAATGAAACAAAATGTGATGGAATGAGGCTTTGGCTTTGCCCTTCCAAAATTTGATGAGAAGACCTCATTAATTCCTTTGTGCCAATTTGGTTTTTGTGTGCCACTTGTTTTCTTTTTCTCTTTATTCATCATTCATTTTTTTTTCTTTCTTTTCTCTAGTGAAATCAGAATGATGGTGGAACAGATCTTCAATTTGGATGAGATTATCTTCACTAATTACATGATGCCGAAACTTCAATGGTGTGCCACTTGTTTCTTTGTTTTTTTGTTTTTCCTTTTTTTTCAAACTATTTCCTCTTTTTTTCTGATCTCAAATCCTCTAATGGATCATTTCGGCTCATAGTTTGTATCAGAGAACTTGAAACATCAAACAACAATTAAAGACTTAGATGCTCCACATACAACCTGTACCAACTAACTCTTGCAACTTACTCTTGATACTTAACCTTTTCAAGTTGGCACACTCTATCATTTTTTTTCTTCTGTTTCAATTTCCAGCTCCATGGTATTACCCTTCAGAACTTTCAATTCTCTGATTCCTAACAGCAATTAACATCAATCGTAGAGTTGGAATGCTTCACCCAATGAGTTGATACACTCCATTCTTCCTTTAGCTACGACACTTCACAGCAAGTTCCTGTTTTTTTTTTCTGAGAACCCAATCAGCCACCTTCTTTTGATCAGTAATGGATGTGTTCAACGGTTTCTAATACATTTATGTACTTACTTCCCCACTTCACAGCTTCGAAAAATCAAGTTCAGTCTCAAGTTGATCCAAAAACTGCCTCACAAGCATTTCATCTGATTTCTCTTCTTTTCTACTGCATTCTCAGCTTATACTCTCAATTTTATTGCTCTCCATAATCTCTGATAGCTGTTGAGTGGTTTTGCTTAGGTTCTTATCAGCATCCGTTACAATTAAATTCAGTTTCAGCTCACATTAGACTAGCTGCACTTCAGTTACTAATCTTCACAGATTTTTTTCTTTCTTCCCTCTGTTTTGGCACAAATTCTCTGCCTTGGTTTCAAATTGCATAGCTTTAAATCAGTTTCTAACAAAGTGTTGCCGATTCTAACTCCATAATTCCAACTTGTTCCTAACCACTTCGGTCCCAATATAACTTCACAGATTTTTTCTTTGGCACAGTTTTTTTTTCATTTGTGTGCCACTTGTACTTTTTTTTTCCGAATGAAACTTGGCAAAGAATGACTTGAATCTCCAAATTAGCAACAGAAATCTGGATGCTCCAATGGTTTTTCCTCCTTAATACTTCTTCTTGTTTATTCTTGATACCAAACTCATTTCAATTTGGCACCCTCTTCGGCTTCCACCATAGAAAATTTTTTTTTCTTGACATGGAATGCCTTTGTGATACAAAATTTTTTCCAAAACACTAGCCACCTCCCCCACACTTGATCTTTTGTCCGTCTCAAGCAAAGTAACATCAAGAAACATCCCAAACAAACAAATCCATGGAGAAGTATGGTTAAAAATAGGAATATAGGAAAGACAATAGAATGAACTTGATTATTAGCCAAAAATTTATATGAAAAAGAGAAACAAATTGATTAGCCTCTATAGATGTAGTCCAATCATAGAAATATGGTTTTGAAAGAACCTAAACAAGTTCTAGAGTACAATCACATGTGTGTGTCACAACAATAAGGCTAATCCTCACTATGTACAAATAATTCATCTCAAGTCCTCAATCAAGAATCCATGGCCAAGTAGTACTCAAGCATCCAAGATGCCATCCATAAGCTCAAACCCTAAGTTTTAACAATCAAATTTAATTTATTTTCAAGAGACTCTAAAATGCTATGAAGACAACCTAGAGGGATACATTTATTCCTACTCATTAAGAAAATTTGCCAAAAGAAATAACATGGTATTTACAATATCTATTTATTCATTCTACTCTACTCACGCATTTATTAGCAAGGACTCAACTTAAAAGAAAATTCTACTTCTAGAAAACATAAAAATGAAACATGCAATGAAAGAAAATACAAGAAAGAGCAAACTCCCCTTTATTTCTAGTGGACGGAGTCTATCAAGAAGTAGCCTCCATCGTGGTAGTGGAGGAGTATGAGTAGCTGAGAGAGTTGCCTTCAATTGAACACTTTTATAGTGCATTACTCCCCCACACTTAAACTTTACAGAAAAATGTTCAGGTGGCCGAAGGCGATTTAGGTTCAAGATCCATGTAAGGAATGGAGTGCTATAAATTAAAGTAAGATCTACTCCTCCCTCTTGATGCCTTTTGGAAGTTCTTCCAGGAGGTTGGAGTCTGTTCAGATGGAGCACCCACTCCAGAAGTCTTCTAGACCCTGCAAAACCATGTAATACCTCTCTCATGCGTGCAAGGTAAGAAAGAAATGAAATAATATCAGTCTCTGTATAAAATGTATCAAAAAATGCATCACATCCAATTAAATTAATTTTTGGCACCTCAATGAATTTTTCACAATTATTTTCTACAAGCACCCAGAAACTCATCACAAACAATGAAATCCATTTTGGTTACCTCTATTAGTTTTTCACCATTAATATCTGCATAGGATATAGCAAGCGATTCATCATAATAAACAACATCAATTTCAGGTCCTTCTAAAAATTTTCTACAATCCATATCCACAAAAGATGTATCAAGCAATGTATTACAACCAATAAAATCAATTTTTAGTTCCTCAATAAGTGTTTCACAATCAATTTCAGCATAAGATATATCAAGAGCTGCATCACAATAAACAACATCAATTTCAGGCACTTCTAAAATTTTTTCACAATCAGTTTCTACATAAAGTATATCAAGAAATGTTTCACAGCCAATAAAATCAATCTCGGGTACCTCCATAAGTTTTTCACACTCAACTTCAACATAAGATATAGCAAAAGATTCATCATAATAAACAACATTAATTTTGGGCACTTTTAAGAATTTTTCACTATCAGCATTTTCATGATATGTATCCCAACATGCTTCACTTTCAACAAATTCAACACTAGGTGCCTCTATCAATTTTTCACAATCAAATTGTACACAAGATGTATCCATAAGTGCATCACAAACAATAAAATCAGTTTGAGGTACCTCTATTGATTTTTCCAAAGAAATAGGAGGAATACTTACCTGATCGTACTAAAAAATACCTGGAGGTTCTACAAGAGTAGATCTATCCGTGTTCTCCTCCTGATCATGTTCAAGCTCCTCTTCGAACTCAGGTTCTGGTGGACCTTCAACTAACTCATGTGATCCTTGGGTTCTTGCTTTCACCATGCAAGTCCCTACACTTTCTGGCTTGTCCTCTGAATCTTCTAATGTATCAGTCAATGGTGGTGGTCCCTGGGGCTCTGTGCAATCCCCTACACCTGTAAAATCATCTCCCATGCATGCTTCTTCAGTAGTATCTGCAACAACCATATGAAAAAAATTAGGACCATCAATAACAATATCATCACAAAATAAAAGATGAGAAGGGTCCTATAGTGCTTCAGAATCTTCTTCTTGAGCTGAAAAATTTGGAAATGAATTTTGAACAAGAACTTCAGGAGGAATGCATGCTGTAGGTGCCCTGATTTTGATTACTTCTTCTTCTTCTTCCACCAAATTTGAAAATCAATTGAAGAAGGATTTGGCCATGCACTAGGGTCACCTTGAACTGATAAAAATCCAACTCCGGGGCTATTTTGAGTGGGAAAATGACATGCTGGAAATTTTTCATGAAATACGGCATTTTGAGTGTTTAAACTTGAAACAACCTCTTCATTCCTCCAAGTTAGTTCACAATCATGCCCCTTAAAATCCTGAGTAGCCTGAGGGGATAATTGTCCTGATCTTTCGGCTTCTGTATGATTCATTTGATCAACCCATTGTTCAAGGCGTCTTCCAATGTCTTGAAGTCTGGTGTAGAACTCTTGTTGGTCTTGAAATGTAGTAAAAGGCCGCTGAAGACCATGAGTAGGCTGTGAATTCTGAAAATCAAATAGTTGGGGCTGCTCAGATGGTTGAATGAGTTGATTAAACTGCTGAAAATTGAGTTGATAGCAAGGATGATGTTGCTGAAAATTATTGTTCTGAAAATTCTGAAGTTGGGGCTGACATTGTTTATTGAATTGCTGAAATGCTTGAGGTTGAAAATGCTGAGTGTCTTGCTGACAATTCTGACCTTGAAACTGGAAATCTTGATTTGAAAACTGTGAATAATGAAAACCTTGCTGTGAGGGTTGAAATACTTGCTGGCCTTGATAAAAACCTTGCTGACAATAATTGAATGGTTGTTGAAAATTTTGTTGAGTCTGCTGAATGGTTGAAAATTTTGTTGAAAATTTGGATTGTACCCTTGTTGAAAATTCTGAAATTGTGGTTGAAACTACTGTGGTGGCAAAGTTTGGTACTGCTGCAAGTCTGAATAGGGCTGCTGAAATTGTTGACACGGCTGCTGGTGAGGAGATGAATAAGCATTTGAAAACATTTTGAATCAGCAGTCCTATCACAATACAAACAAGAAAAATGGCAGCAACTGTATACAAAAGATAAAGCAAAAGAAAATAGAATCAAATGATATGCCCATAAGCACACAAGCAAAAATCAAACAAATTCGACTAGTAGTTCCCCGGCAATGGCGCCAAAAATTTGATGACCGCTAACTAGGTGTCATGAATGTGGATCTCAAATTTAGATATTTATAAACTGGAAACCCTTTTTGCTAGCAAAGAATAAAAATGTAGTATAAGGGGCCACAGGTCGTATTTTTCCTAGGGCTAGTTGAGATTGTTGATTCGAGCTTGAGTTTACGTGTCGTTAATATTTTTGGGTTTCAAATAAAATTTGGGTTTTGGTTGCAATCAGAAATGAAAACGCAATGGAACAAAAGAAACTTAACTAAATGCACTAATAAAATAAATGCAACTAATGAACTCAATCTAATGGGAAATTAATCAACCAATGCAAAGTAGCTAAATTTTGAAATCAAAACTGAACTCAAACGCAAGTGCTCTTTACAAACTATATTAAACTCAAGGAGTTAACACTCAGGGCCGAAGCTTAACTTGATTCCAAAGTAACAATGAAAACTTGTTACGCAATGTGAGACAACCTAGATGCCGTAAGTTGATTCTACATGCAGAAATTGCAATCTCTGATAATTCAGAAATGAACTAATTGCATCACTTGGAAGACAAAGCTAGTAATGAAGTGCTATGCATGAATGAAGAAAGAAATTCAGAAATGAATGCAGCAGTGCAGAAATGGGCTGAATGAAGAATTGAAATGCATGAATTCAAGCAAACTTGATACCAAGAAGAAGAAACTCTTGTGCCAAAAGCTAAAACTAACTGCAGGGATTATAGCTGATCAATTCAGCTTAGAAAGCTAAGCTATAAATGAAGTTGGCAGCAAGGATGAATGAAGAATTTTGAAACTCGAAACTGATCACGATAGGAGCAAATTTGATTCAAAACTGAAATGCAGAAATTTAGACCCTATATGCAGAATTGAAATGCAACAACTAATTGGATGCGAAATCAAACTAGACAACTGAAAACATATGCTCAAAACTAGCTTCAGAAATGCTATGTCTACTGGCACAAATTATAGAGAATATAACTGAACCTTGCAGAAGATAAAACTGAATACTTGCAGAAATGTATTGATGCGCAGCAATGGAAATCACGTGCAGAAATTTAATTCAAATGCTTGAAAATGAAACAAGCTACAATCTAACTTCAGAAGATGAAACTAAATCTACCTAGATGCGAAATTCAAGAGCTAATGCAAAGAACTGATACAAAAGGAAAGGGATGATACGCAGAAAACAGGATTGATACCCAATTTAGAATTGATTCAAGCATGAGCAAGCTGACATAATTGCAATTGTTTACTAATTAAGCAATCTAACTAATTACTTTGCAGAATTTAAATCTACTGAAGAAAGGAACAATTCAGAAAATGAAACTTAAACAGCTGATACGATTGCAGAAATAGAAATTGTTTTGCAGAACTAAAATTACAGCTAAACAAAAGAAATGCAATAGGAAACTAAGTCCTGATCATTCCCTTGGCACAAAATCTCCTTGCTGTCACACAAGAGCAAGCCAAGAACCCCTTCATCTCCGCAAATCAATGGGAAAACAGCTTCAATCTCGACTCTGCTCACAGACTGCACTCGGCTGGAGAAAACCAATCCGATCTCCTCGATCTCGCGATGTTGAGGTGTTGTGATGATTTGGTGATGATCAAAGAATACCAGAGGACCCTCCAGTAAGCTCAGATGGAAGAAAATGGCACGCGATCGCGATTGAATCGATCAGATCACAGAAATGGACGAAACCCTCAATCCACTCTGTTTCGGTGCAAATCCGAGCTAGAATCTCAACGGAAACCTTTTCCCAATGATCCAGATCGTGTTCCAAGGTTGTGATCGAGATGGCCACGCCTTCAAATGAAGAAAACTCCAAACGGAAAGAAGAACAGCTGAAGAAATGCGATGAACTGGTGATGACGCGACGCTGTGATCGGGAGCAGAGTGCGGTTAATATAGTTTCACAGTGAACGACTGAGATCATTTCAATTCCATCCAACGGCTGATCTTCGTCTGATTTGGATCAAACTTCTCAGATCTTGATCAAGGGTCAGGATCTATCTCTCAGTGGCTCGGATCTTCCAGATTTGCAACGAATGGTTCAGATCACCTTGATCTTTGAATGGACGGTCTAGAGCCCTCTGAGCTTGATCCAACGGCTGAATCTCCTCGGATTTGGATGAAAATCTCAGATCTTGACCTAAGTGCTTGATCATCCTTAATCCCAGCTCGGATTGATCAGAAGTTCTCAGATGACCTAGATCTAACCATTTTTGCATCGGACAGTCCATATTAGTCGACGCTTGATCACTTGATCCAGTCCACTTCTGACTCAACTTTGACCCAACATGACCTAGGTCCATGATCCTTCCAAGCCTACAAAAGTAGATCAACAATTTAGTGACAAAACAATTCAAATATATCAAGATTTGCAATTAGGTCCAAAATGAATGTAAATCCTAGAACCTAGGGTAAATCCACCATTAAGCAAGTAAAACATGAGTCAAAAATAGATCCTAGAGCCTTAAATAATCAACAAAATGATACTTATCAATAGTTGAAAGGAAAAAATAGAACCCTACAGGAAGCCGCTAGGGCTATGCTCAATGAATTCAACCTAGCTAACCAATATTGGGCAGAAGCAATTAGTACGGCTTGCTACATCCAAGATAGGGAGACTAGCGACGCACGGTATCATGAGATGATGGCGTTGTTTCGATCCTGGTAGCCCAGCTCATCTGATCGTCCCGGTCCCTCCTCCTAGTTCAGATTGGCATTGTACTATTGACTGGTTGACTACCCCTACTCAGTAGGGTTGACCTGTATTTGACTGTGGTGTGACTTTGCTGGTTCTCTCTTTGATCAGCTGACTTATCGAGTTGACTATTTGCTTTTCTTGATTAACTAATCTTTATTAGGATTATGCCTGATAGAATAGGTTTACTCTACTTTTCTTTGTTTTAACTGCTTTTAAATCAGTCCCTAACATAATTTTAAAAACTGCTTTACTTTATTTTCAAAATCTTTATTGCAATTTGAAAATCAATTTTTCGACTTAGTTTTTATTAAAACTACCCCCTTCAAAATTAGGGTTTTTCTTCGCAAATGGACTTAGCCTAGGCCCTAACCCTAGAAATGCATGCACCTATAGATTTAGAAGCTAGCATCTCACAAGCACCTTAGGATACTTTTTGACTGATAACTTAGAAAGGGTTGAGATGCTTAGGTCTTTGCCTTAATTCAAGATGCTTTAAGTCAGTGCATCTGCAGTAATTGGGGCACTAAATACAAATTAAACAGTAATCAGGTTAAGTGTCAAGCTTAGAAAATCTAACTTGAACAAAACACTTAACTTGACTAACTCTAGCAAAAACTACTGTTTATAACAGTTAGTAAGTAGCTAATTGGGTTAGATAGAACCCGAGCAAGATAATTCAAATTGATTTGGTCCAAATTTATACCTTGAATTGGTTCAGTACAGCACATTATACTTTTGCTATATTCTTATGCAATTTTTTTTTGCTATATTGCTTTGTTTTTTGATATATGACAAAGGGGGAGAGATTGGAAAGGAGTGAAGGGTTGAAAATTAAATTTTTTTTGAAATTAATTTTTTTAAATTAAAAATTTTCAAGACTTTATCCTTTCTTCAAAAAGTAAAATCATCTGAGCTGTTTTCAAAAACTGTGTCTTGACCTAAGATGTTCTTTGTTAAGTACTTATTTCTAAACTTCACTAATAGAAAAGTTTCTAAGTATAAAGTTTTTAAAGTACTAAAGAGATTGAAATTATTTTGTCAAAAATTCATTTTGTAATAAAAACTTCATAAGATGGTTAGAAAATTTTCTAAGTTATTGAATTGAAAATTTTTCTAAGTATAAAGTTTCCAAGTGCCCAGTCGAAAGTTTTTGTGGAAAATGTCTTTTAAAACTTCTTCTGAAAAATGTTCTAAGTGTTGAAAAATCAATTCCATTTTTAGACTTAGAAATTTTTCAAACCCCACAAACTTTTGAAAAATCTAGGGGGAGATTCCTTCCAGGGAGAGGAAACTAAAATGGTATTTTACCTGTTTGTTATTAACTTAACTTTTTGAACCAGGTTGCCATAAATCAAAAAGGGGGAGATTGTTGGTGCAGACAGCACCCAAGTCGAACCTTGGTTTTGATAATGGCAAAGGGTTCAAAACTTAAGATGTTATTTTTATCTAACATGTTACTTGAGTGTGCAGATTGAAGTCCTAGCGAAGGACTGCTAGGCACCTAGCGAAGGACTGCTAGGCATCGAAACCCTAAGACCTGGCGAAGGACTGCTGGGCACCTAGCGAAGGGCTGCTAGGAGTTTAAGACCTAGCGAAGGACTGCTAGGCACCAGGCGAAGGACTGCTTGGTACCGAAGACCTAGCGAAGGATTGCTAGGCACCAGGCAAAGGACTGCCTGGTAACGAAGACCTGGCGAAGGACTGCCGGGCAAAAGTCCAACCGGAGGAGCCGGTTGGCAACAGGTAAATTCTCCTGAGAGGAGTAGGTGAGGACGCGTTCCCCGTCGAGGGAACAGTAGGCGTCGGTTCGACCTAGGGTTCCATTTGGGAGACCCAAAGTCAGAACCAAGACAGCTACGGCTGTAAAATTCACTAACATTCTTGCTTTGTTTTGTTTGGTACTAACCCTGGATGCAGGACCGAAGGAACGAGTTTCTGCAGCTCAGAACGCCCTAAAGGAGAGGGGCAGCAGCTGGGTTAGGCGCCCGGGAGGTCCCGGGTGCCCAAGGTCAAAGCCAAACAAGAGTTGAGCAAGAAAACGCTTCGGAAGCTCACTGGGCCAAGCGCCCCGAAGCTCCTGGGCGCCCTCATGGTCCCGGGCGCCCCGGATGCCTTGGGCGCCCTGGGTCCAAGCCAATGAAGCAACCAAAGTCTATCTAGCCGAGAAGCCAGCAAGACCAAGTCATGCAGGGCACCCCCTGTCCTAGGCGCCCCCGTCAAACCTCGAGCCCGATCCTGGAGGGATAAGGGCTGACCGAGTTCCGAATGAAGGCTTGCGGATCAAGAGACACGTGGAGGGTGCCCCCAGCGACCCAGGCGCCCCCAGGTGTACTATAAAAGGGGCTCGACCCCCATGGCTTCGAACACAACTTTCCAAACGCCTCAACGCTCTTCGACTCAAGTGCTCTGCTCCGGAAACCTCAGATCTCGAGATTCTAAGCGCCGACGATGACCCTCCGTACCAAAGTACGATCCATACTAGGCGTCGATCACGAAGAGTAACTTTGTTTTCTTTTACTGCAATATTACTGTACAATTCTCTGTAAAACACTTTGCGCATTATAGAATTGCCTGCAGTAAACGGTCAAAGACTGTGGTCCTTGGAGTAGGAGCCGACCGCGACTCCGAACCAAGTAAATCCTTGTGTTCGTGTTTGTTTTTGTGTTTTTAATTTCCGCTGCTTATTCTCTTAAAGTTTTATCCAAAAAGGTTTTACGATATTCACCCCCCCTCTATCGTATTCTCTCAATCCAATACTATCTCGTTCGTGTGAGCTAGGGATCTTCCACTAGTGATTTGGGCGCTGTCGTTGCCAAATAGGCTATCGACTACCCCGCGTTACCGAGCCCCATCGGAGGTGAGCTAGGGTTGACTAAGCCTAGGATTATGCGAGCTGATGTATGGGGATTTCAGTTTCATCTCTAATCCATTGCCTCTTCTCTCTATTTGGGGGACGATCTAGGGGTTGTGTCGGCTGCGCATTGGATTCGGTGGTTTGGAGCTAGATTACAATCGACGAGGGTTTGAGGTAAGGAGATTATCTCTATCTTGCTTAGCGGCTAGCTTAATTACTGTAAATCCGTTCCATTCTCTTTGGTTTCGAATTGAAGCCTAGGATTATGCGAGATGATGTATGGGGATTTCAGTTTCATCTCAGATTCGTTGCCTCTTCTCTCTATTTAGGGGATGATCCAGGGGTTGTGTCGACTGCGCATTGGATTGGTGGTTTGGAGCTGGATTGCAATCGACGAGGGTTTGAGGTAAGGAGATCATCTCTATCTTGATTAGCGGCTAGCTTAATTACTGTAAATCCGTTCCATTCTCTTTGGTTTTGAATTGAAGCTTAAGATCTGTTGATTGTTTGATGACGCTACTATGAGCATTCGAATATGAGTTGTTTTCTTCTTTCTACTTCCACCGTGATTCCTGAATTGGGTGGGATTGTTTCCCAATCTAGTTTCCTATGTTTTGGATCAATTGTTGAGTTTTGGATTGTTCGTTTCAATTCTTTATCCCTGCTTCAACTCACTGTGCCGGCTGGGAGTTGCTATGGAGACATACTCAGGCTCAGGAAAGAACTGTTATGGTTGGATTATAATGTTGAAGTGAGTTGAGAATTGGTGTTAGCTTGCTTAGATCAATTCGGATTAGTTACCTACTGATTAATAAACTGAACTTGAAAACTATTTGTGCTGGAGTGGAGATTTGGTTTGTTTCAGATGATTTTTGCCTATACATAGGTTTGAATATATTAGATCTAATTGTTGAGTTGATAGAATTGATTAGGTGTTTTGGGATTGGCTGTTAATGATCCCATTTCTGCCGTGAGCCACTTGAAGGGTAAATTTGTGTAGGTAATTAATCTAATAGTGAATTGTAAACCTATTAGGTTATAGCTTGGATAGTGCTTGCTTTGATGAATAATCTTTGATGCATGAACTTTCCTTAGAAGTGTGGTTGGCCTTGACACTGTCGTGGGGTCACAGGGGTGTGATTGGTGCCGTGAGTTATGTTAGAAAGTTGAGAAGTGTTGGGATCGATGGACAGGCTAGAGGGGGAGTGAATAACTTCTCACCCAAATCGTTGGCTTTTTTCCTACAATTGTTAGTGCACAAGCGGAATAATAATAAACTAATTAAACTAACAAAGAAGAACACCAACCAATTTAACGTGGTTTGGAGATAAAACTCTTACTCCACGATAGTCCGTAGGATGGACGATCCCGATCTGTAGATGGATGACTCCCCTGAAAGCCACTGGCTAGCTCATGTAGCTCCTTATGGGTGGAGAAACCTCGCCACAACCCGCAACACACACCTGAGTACTTAGACTACTAATTGACCTTTAACTAAAGCCAATTTCGTCAACCCTAGCCATTCAAAGCGAGCTCCCTTAAATAGAGCTATGGCTGAACTAACCGTTACCAGTCGACTGGTGCCAACATCGGTCGACTGGTGCCAACGTCAGTCGACTGGTCTACCCGAATTTGAACGTTACAACCCAATGTTCGAATTCCAGCCGACACCAGTCGACTACACAGAAGATCAATTGACTGATCATTCTGTGCTCACTACCAGTCGACTGCTTCTAGCAGCAGTCGACTGCCCAAACCCTGAACCTAGGATTTCCCTTCCCACGTACAATTCACTCAGCACTCGGACCCTCACGACTCACTTGACTCTTCCTTTGCAGTCTTGACTCTTGTCTTCAAGCCTTCCTCGACTTTAGCTCTCGTCCCTCAGATGCATAGAAGCCCGCAGCTTGTCTCCACATGTCATCCATCACGTATGCCTCGAAGTGTGCTTTCCTCGAGTCATCGTTGCTGCCTTATACACGGTCACTCGGATGTATACAAGCCCATGGATCATCCTTATGCCATCCTTCACCGGACTTGAAGCCTTCAAGCTAAGTCTATATGTATCCTGCAAACATGCACACTCAAATACACATATCAACTATAAGGGTGAACCTAACTTAAACCCTTTGCTCAAAGATCAAAATACATAGTTCCATGAACCATAGATTGTCTCAACAATCTTTCTCTTTTTAATGTTTGACAATATGTTTAAGTTAGGGAAAACAAATAGCAAATAAACATGCTAATAACCAAATGAATTTACATTGTCAAAGCTACACCTTGGACTTACACCACTAATGCATATGCAAACATGTAATGCAATGTAAACATGCATGGAATCCTATCACAAGGGTTTTCTCACACCTAAACTCCACAATGAGTTAGAATGTTTACCAAGTGGGCTTCTTAAGAACCTCTCCAAGGCTCCCCCTATATTGGACTTACAAAGGCTTTTTAAGAACCTATCACAAGGCTCCCCTTTGCCAAGACATGAGCAACAATGCTCCCCCTATATCTAAGCTTCCCCTTGACCTAGGATTTCTTGCAAAGGCGTGTTTGGTTTCTCACTTAAACCTAACACTTCTCTCCCTTTTCCACACATAAAAAAGAACTCCAACAATCTTTCAATTATTGGATTCTTTACCCTCTAATGATCATAAACAGTGTGTAATAACCCCCCATAAGATTATACACAAGTTTGACATCATTAGGACATATTTCAACCTAGCTGAAAATAGTTTCAGCCTGTATCAGTCGACTGAGACAGTTACTAGTCAATTGACCTTGTCGAAAATTAACTTCACAGAATCATCAGTCGACTGTCCTCTGCACCAGTCGGCTGATACCCTGATATTAACCTATTTCTGCATTCTGAATCCAATTTTAGAAGTGCACCAGAAATTTCATAAATCTTCAAAAAAATTTAAATTTTATGGAGTGGTTTATGGTACCCGTGTCTACGTGGAAAAAATACATTCAAAAATATATCTATAACCAATCCCAAGATTGTCACAAAATCCAAAACTAGCTAAATGGTCTAATAGAACCTTGACCTAAAATCCTAATTTTGGCTTCCTCTTGATGTATCTGCTCATACCAAACCACAATACATCCCTAACATTAATTTATATGACATCTATATATCAAAAATCAAATTATCATGTAATATAACCCCAATGTAATATTTTTTATATGAAACACAAACCTAATGTGTCAAAATCCAAGTATTGAGACTCAAGTCCATCTCCAAATTCTTTGGCACACTTCATAGCCTATTTAGACTTCCAGGAGATATCCTCCTGAGATCTATTGACCATGGGTCTCAAATTGACTCTTTGAGCTCCCCCTTAAGTTCTTAACCTTAGTCACCTCGCTAGGTGACTCAACTAATATTAGACCACATTGATGTACCTCCAGTGACTCTTGGCCTACAACCCTAATCTTCTTAACCTTGGACACATTGTCCTTAGTTAAACACTTCTTTCCTTTAACCTTGGACACCTTGTCCTTAGTTAAGGTCTTCTTGCCCTTAAATGACATTCCCTTGCTATTCTTGGACTTCTCATCCTTGCCATAGTTATATGCTACCCTAACATATATCTTTTCATTGACCTTGGATGATCTAGATCGATATCCAAAATAAGATCTATCATTGTTGTGTTTTTGGCTCCCCAACAGCATACCTAACTCCTTAGATCCAATAGTGAATCTATCTAGGGTTTTCTCTAATTTATCAAGTTTTACCCACAAAGCTTGATTTTCCCTTTCTAGATTTCTAAACCTAGAATCGACGTGTTCACCTTGGATATTCCTAAACCTACCCATTTGTCTAGGCATGTGACTCCCCTTCTTAGAATTAATGTCTTGATCCTTAGGTCTAATGGTTTTATCATTATGCATAATTTTCCTAGTGTTTTGATATATATTGTTAACCCTATTTTTATATGATATCTAAAACTAAAATTTTGTATGAGGAAATAATAAACATTATTTCTAGTATGCATGGAGGAATTTAAATTTGAATTACGCTTTGAGTTAGGGTTTACCTCCCTTATCCTTGAAGTTCCCCTTGATGTGAGCTTTTCTTTTTCTCCTTTTTCTCCCATTTCTTTAAATACGCTAATTTCTTGAGTTCTCCACTCCTTGGGCATTTAGTATGGTAGTGTCTTTGCTCACCACACGTAAAACACTTAATGTGCTTCTTCTCCTTCTTTTCCCTACAACCTATGTTAGAATTTAAAGGAATTGAAATGGGTTTAGGAGTTAACTATTTTTTACCCATTGGACACTTATCCTTATAATGTCTCTTCTCATTACACCCAAAGCAAATTATATGTTCCTTTGATTTTGCATTGGTGGAGGTGTAGGCTTCTTCTTGCTCCAGTATTGAGGATGGTCTCTCCTCCCCCTCAATCCTTGAAATGGAGACTTCTTCTTCCCCCTTTGACGAAGTAGATGGTTCTTCTTCATCTTGTGCCACTTTACTTGAGGAGGTGAATAATTCCTCATTTTCTTTCTTCTCCTCCTTGGATGATGAGCTCACCTCCTCATTTGATTGGTCCTTTTCCTCCTCTTGGACCATTAGGCCCATCTCCTTGGGCTCTTCTTCTTCTTGTTCTTGTGTAGGATTTTCATGAAGAGCTAACATCTTGCTCCATAGCTTATGAGTATTCTTATATTCACCTACACTTTATCAACATTAGGCAAAATATTTATCAAAATTAAAATTACTTTCTCGTTTGCCTTTGATTTTGATTGTTGCTCCTTTGTCCAATATATTGGTTGGAGTTTTTTCTCATGCTTACCTTTTGGGGCTTCGAATGGTTCTTTGAGTGCGATCATTAAATCCAAATTCATGTCTAACAATGTCTTCACTCGCAACCTCCAATAGTTGAAGCTCTCGCGATCATATAGAAGTGGAATGGTGATGTCGTCCCCCATTGTTTCTTCAAGCACTATTTCCTCTAGCTCTTTGCTTCTTGGCAGTTAGTCCAACAAGAGCGAACATTCGCTCTGATACCACATGTTAGGATCTATGGATTGGCTAGAGGGGTAGGGGTGAATAGATTCTCACCCAAATCGTTGGCTTCTTCCTACAATTGTTAGTGCGCAAGAGGAATAACAATAAACTAAACTAACAAAGAAGAACACCAATCAATTTAACGTGGTTCAGAGATAAAGCTCCTACTTCACGATAGTTCCTAGGGTGGACGATCCCGATCCGTCGATGAATGACTCCTCAGAAAGCCTTTGGCTAGCTCATGTAGCTCCTTGTGAGTGAAGAAACTACGCCACAACCCGCAACACCCACCTGAGCACTTAGACTACTAATTGTCCTTTAACCAAAGCCAATTTAGTCAATCCTAGTCAGCCAAACCGAGCTCCCTAAAATAGAGCTCGTGGCTGAACTAGACGTTACTGGTGCCAACACCAGTTAACTGGTCTATCCGAATTCGAACGTTACAGTCCAACATTTGAATGTCAGCCGACACCAGTCGACTGCATAAAAGATCAATCGACTGATCTTTCTGTGCTCACTACCAATCGACTGCTCCCAGCAGCAGTCAACTGCCCAAATCCTAAACCTAGGGTTTCCCTTTCTGAGTATAGTTCACTCAGCAGTTGGACCCTCACGACTCACTTTACTCTTCCTTTGCAGCCTTGACTCTTGCCTTCAAGCCATCTTCGACTTTGGCTCGTCCCTCGGATGCATACAAGCCCACAACTTATCTTCACATGTCATCCTTCGCGTATACCTCTAAGTACTCTTCCTCTGCTCATCGTTGCTGCCTTGTCCACGGTCCCTCGGATGCATACATGCCAACGACTCATCCTTATGTCATCCTTCATTGGACTCAAAGCTGTCAAGCTAAGTCTATGTGTATCCTGCAAACTTGCACACTCAAATACATATATCATATATAAGGGTGAACCTAACTTAAACCCTTTGCCCAAACATCAAAACACATGGTTCCACAGACCATAGATTGCCTCAACAAGAAGACCAATTGGGTTTAAGCTAGAGTAAACACAAACTCAAAACTTAATCGGGGTAAATATAATAGGTTATGAATACTAGTTGGTATTTGATTAGCTTCTTAATAATTGTTATGATAGCTATTTAAATATGTCCTTTGATACAGGGTAGTGATTGGGATTTATTGTTGCGGATTATTTGACGGGTGATTCTCTACATATACGAGACTCTTCCATTGGAAGCGGGTACTTCTTGCTTATCTTCTTTAGATCCACGTTATCTTTATGTATGACTGTTTATATTTGTCAGTAGGTTTTATTTACCTTACATCTGCTATCGTTGTTATCCTACTTGATACTTATTACTTGATCTTGGTTATGATATAATTTCCATCTATACAGTCTCATTTTATTATTATCTGATTCTGTACAGTATTTATGTGAGCATGTGCACGTAGATATAGTAGCATGTCACTATATATTTGTATTGATTGATTCTAGTTATACTTGCATGTGTACCTAGATGTATGACGGTTAGGTTATAATATATGTGTTTGACCTGTACATGGTGGGTTGAGTTATGTATTGATGACCTGATAAGGGTTGCATATGTTAGAGTCATGCACCATGTCTGCATTGTTGCATGCCGACGACCATTGGCTTCCTTGTGGGTGAGTCTGGTGCTTGCTACATGATCTGCACACACCTAGCCACTCATGAGTTAGTGGTTACCATTAGGTGTGTGCATTTGCTCTGCACTGCTCCGCTCGGCCACTCATGAGTAGTGGTTCTAGAGCGTGGTAGCAGGTAGAAATCCCTCCTCTTCCCATAGACCAAAGGAGATGAGAGAGATATCTCCCCCATATGTACATGGGTCGGAGCGATAGCTCCACCTACATCCTGTCCACTCAGTCACTCAGGAGCAGTGATGATAGAGTACGTACAGTGTCATAACCCTACCCACTCGGCCAACACATATGACATGTCTCGGTGGTTTGATTGGTGTCAGGGGTGACCATGTCATTATATCATGTGCATATAATGCATTGCGCATTTGATTGTGATTGCTACATTTGTTTGCTGTATATGTTTTACATGCACATACAGAAAATATTATGTGTTTGGTGTCGATGACCCTGCACCTACTCATATGATACGAGTCTTTTATGATTTAGGATATGTTGATTTTTGATATGTATATTCATTTGGTACCTTCAGTTATGCATATTCTGATATTTCCTTTGAGATTGTATCCTATTATTTCTTATAGCTTGTACAACTGTTTATTATGTCATGCATATCTTTCTCTATACCCGCAGAGTCCTCTTGGACTCACCACTCGTCACCATGTTTCTATTTTCAGGTTGATAGGTCACGAAGGGAGCCTAGTTGCTAGTTCTAGGCCCCTACGACTCTGTCTTGGGTTCTTCCGCGTGCTTATGTTTTTCTGTTTAGCATACTTCCTCATTTATATTTGATTTGCGTCGTGGACTTGTATTGAGCTATATTGATTCGTGGTTTGTATTTTTGAGTCCTCTGTTGGACTTTATGTGTATTATTCTGTTGTGCGCCTCCAATAGAGCAGCTCAGGTGAGCGTTATGGTTTTATTACTGAGATGCATTTACTTTTATATATTATATCTCTTGTTTTGAGGCCTGAGACCATTTATATATTACGTGATTTGTATGAATGTTCTAAATTATCTATCGTATAAGAGAGATACTGTCTGATTATATATTGGACCAGCATCTCCTCTAATCTCGAGGCGTGACAATATGATTTGGAAGAAGTTTGTATAATTTCGGAAGATAGTCTTATGCTTAGGAATAAACTTAACCAAATTATCATGAAACTCTCAATATGAGATTAAAGTTTTATTTACAATGAAATTTCTTTTTTCTCCTTCTTTTTTATATTTATATTTATCCAACCTTATTAAAAAAATATTTATTTGACTTAAACAAACTCATGTGTTGTAGTAATTATAAATTATAGCAGTTGCATTTGGCTCAAATATTATTGAAACTGTAAGTACCCAGGTTAGTTTTGATGTGGTCAACCGAATCAAGTTAAGTCCTATTAGTTTATAATCCCTGTGACTAAGTGTGCAGGAGCTTAGGAGCGTAGGAGTCGAGCAGAAGATGCAGGGTCGAGAAGAATGGTACGGGAAGCGAGTCGACAGGCTTGGTGCATCCGAGAGACGTGGAGTTCTGTGTAAGAGTATACCGGTGGAGCGAAAAGGATAGCGCGATATCCGAGGGACGAGAAGGTAGGAGGAAGCTCGCTCGAGGAGAAGGTCGGAGGAGGGTTCGGGTGAGCTCAACTCTGGAAGGTCAAAAAATCACCCATGAAGACCCGCTGAAGATTGGTCAGCAAGTTGCCAACCAAAAGTCACTCGGGCGCCCCTATGCATAGGGGCGCCAGGGCTCTCTGGCGCCCCTATGCATACAAGCGCTCGAGAGCTAATTTTATTCACCAACTAGCCGTTTGCGAATGTTGCACTTCAGATACACCTCAAGCCACGTGTCAGGCACCCTCAAGCACTCGGTCGCCCCTATAGTGCCACATTAGCATTCAAATAGAATTGATTGGAGCTATAAATAGGCCCCCAGAGTCCAGTTTCAAATGCCTCATCAACTATAAGCGTTTTTCATTCTATGTTTCATTGTTTTTCTGAGCTGTTCTACATGTAAGAGACTTCTCCGTCCAAAGGAGTTTATTAACGAGAATCGAATCATATTCTGTCTTGGATTAGCAACCTCCCCAGTTGCAAACCAAGTAAAGTCAAGTTGCCTCTTTCTTTTTAGTATTATTTTATTTTTGATATTATTTGTTATTGTTTGAACTAACACCTTTATTTAAGGAAAATAAATGATAGTGAATTTTATTTTTCAGGGGCAATTCACCTCCCTCTTGTCGGTCCATCTCGATCTAACAAATGGTATCAGAGCAAGGACGCAACAGAAGGACTAACCGCGAATGTAGCAAGTTCAAAAAAAATTGGTTGGACCAGTGATTTACCCGCTGAAGATTGAGGGGGAGTTCGCAATATGAAAGAGGAAGATGAAGATATTTTTTACTATTGACTATAAACTATTACTGACAATGAAAAATGATTTTTCAACTCTGAAAGATAATGAAGGAAAGATCAAGGAACCTAACCCCTAGAACAAGAAGGAGCAAGCAGACGCTATAGCGAACGGAAAGACGGAATTCCATCTACTAACTGTCCTCCCCAAACAAGATGTCAATCGAATCGGGAAGTATCACTCAGCAAAGGAACTTTGGAAAAAGTTCCTAGAATTGCACGAAGGCACCTCGGAGGCAAAACTGACGCGGCGAGATATCCTTCGATGCCAACTTACCAACCGCCGAATGGAATACGGACAATCAGTTGCTCAGCTACATGCCAAGGTAAAAGAGCTAATCTTGAGACTTGAGAACCTCAGTGAAAAGGTAATAAATCGCAACGCTCAACAGTACACACTAAATGCTTTCCTGAGAACTCCGGATTGGACCTCAGTAATCGACACGTATTTCATATCAAAAGACCTTAAGGAAAGTACTCTAGAATAACTCTTTTCGATTTTAGAACTTCACGAGTCTAAATGTGCAGGAAAAAGTAAAATGGACAACATCGTCCTAAGCACGAGAAGGATTCAACATGAAGACGAATATTCTGAAGATGAAGAAAACACAACTTATATGGTAAGGAAATTGTCCAAATATTTTATAGCAAACAAATTTAATAAGGTGCAAGGTAAGAAGCAAAGGAAGATCCGCTGCTACAACTGCAACGAAGAGAGACATGTGAAGGAAAACTGTCCCAAATGGAAGAACAATGAAAAAGGGGCAACAAAGGCAAAAATCCACAACTTAAAGGTGACATGGGACGAGTTTTCATCGGATGATTTAGATCTCGAGGAACATGCTGGACTTGCACTAGTGATAGCTTCACACCAGGAACATGAGAGCATCGATGAAGGGGTAGTCACGTTAGAAGACAACAGCGATGAAGGGGTAGTCACGTTAGAAGACAACAACGACGAAGGGAGAGCTTCTGAGAAAGACTTCAGAAAAGATATGGTTAGTAAGGTCTGTCTTCTACCTCCTAACCAATTATATTTCGGTATTAAGCAAATGACAAAATTCATGTGCAAATTGGAAAATAAAAATATAGAATTAAAAAGATAATTATCTTCTTCATGCTCATTAGAAATGTATAATAAGTTAAAATTTGAAAGTTAAAATTTAAAAATTACAAAATAACAATGCATGCTCAAATTGTTCTTGAAATTCAAAAATTAGATATTATGATAAACTTAATTGGTATTTTAAATTTCATAAGAGTCAAATTGTAAAAATACCCAAATCATATATTTCATTAAGTTTCTAATAAATTCTGTTTGCAAAAATTTATATTGGGTCCTTAAATTTGTAAACTATTAAAAAAATTTTGTCAAGTAAAGATTATTATTTTTGGTAATTAATGCTTGATCTGATTAATATTTATTTTTTGTATATTTCTTGCAGGAAAATTAGTTTAAGATTTTTGATGATAGAAATTGCTTTGTTATATCTATAGATTTTTTTTTCAAATTTTTAACAAATAAATGGATTCATTATGATTTTTTATTCAAAAATATATTTTTAAATTTTAAAAATACTTTTAAAAAATAATTTTATTGAATTTGATTTTCTTTGGGATATGGAGATTGTTTTCTAAGCCTTGAAAAAAATTTTCAAAATTATTCGATGTCTAAATCAAAATTTAAATTTATTTTTCAAAATTATCATCATTCGATTCAAAATTGATTTTTAAAAGTTAAAAAATCGTTTTCACTTTGATAATTTTTTTTGGAGATAATTCTATGAAAATTCTAACTTATTTAAAAATTAATAAATTTTAGAATAAAAATCAATTTTTGAAAATTATTTTTCTTAATTTTCAAGTAAAATTTAAAAACTTTGATTTCCTAGAAGCAATTTTTAGTATTAAATTCTTATCAAAAAAAATTTCGAAAATTTTATATTTTGGATTAAGTTTTTATTAATTATTGTAAGTGGTAGTATTTACCTTAACATGTTTTATATTTTTTATGTGATCAAAGGGGAAGAAATAGGATTAAGTAATGGGTAGGCTAAATTTCAAATTTTCTTTTGGTACATACATTGTTCATTTACTTATTTTTATTTTTTATGCTTATTAATCCTAACTTAACTCGGGTTGATGCACATAAAAAATGAAGAGATTGTAAATATCCTAGGTTGATTTTGATGTGGTAAACCGAGTTAAGTTATGTCCGGTTGATTTTTAATCCCTGTGTCTAAGTGTGCAGGAGCTTAGGAGCGCAGGAAGTTGAGCGGAAGCGGTCGAGAAGGATGACACGGTAAGGGAGTCAACGGGCACGGTGTATTCGAGGGACGCGGAGTTCTACAGAAGGGTACGTCGGTGGAGTGAGAATGACGTGCGCGACATCCGAGGGACGAGAAGCCCGGAGGAAGCTCGCTCGAGGAGAAGGTCGGAGGAGGGTTCGAGTGAGCCCAACACTGGAAGACCCGAAAATCACCCACAAAGACCCGTTGGAGATTGGTCAGCAAGTTGCTGACCAAAAGTCACTCGGGCGCACCTATGCATAAGGGCGCTCGGACTCTCGGGCGCCCCTATGCATACAGGCGCCCGAGAGCTAATTTTATCCACCAGCTAGTCGTTTGCGAACGTTGCGCTTCAGATAAACCTCAAGCCATATGTCAGGCGCCCTTAAGTACTCGGACGTCTCTATAGTGCCATGTCAGCATTCGGATAAAATTGACCGGGGCTATAAATAGACCCCCAGAGCTCAGTTCCAAATGACTCATCAATTGTAAACGATTTTTATTATGTTTTTCATCATTTTTTTGAGCTATTCTACGTGTAAAAGACTTCTCCGTGCGATGGAGTTTATTTAAGAGAATCGAGTCATATTTTGTCTTGGATTGGCAACCTCCCCGGTTGCAAACCAAGTAAAATCCAGTCATCTCTTTCTTTTCAGTATTGTTTTATTTTTGATGTTATTTGTTATTGTTTGAACTAACTAATATCTTTGTTTAAGAAAAATAAAAGATAGTGATTTTTATTTTTCAGGGGTGATTCATCCCTCTTGTTAGTCCATCTCGATCTAACATAAACTAGTGATGGAGTACACATTTTGTATATGTAATATAATATATAAATACATGTAAATTTTATGATGAGAATTTATTTGATTTAATTTGGTAATCTTAAAATTTGATTTAATTTTAAAATCTTAAAAAAATTTTGGTGTAAAAAAATTAATTTGATTTAATTTTAAATTTACTAAATTAATTGAGAGTTATTATAATAAAAGTTTAGATTCTTACTTAAATAATAAGGTGACAACTGTAGTTCTATGCATTCAAATTGAATGTGTACGGAGAAATAATTATATAATAAAAAGGGAATAAGAACGGTTTGCAATGATTAATGAAAAAAGAACATTTTTCATGGATTCCAATAAAAAAAAGGTTAGTTTTTTTATTTTTGCCCGCGTTCATTTCATTTATTGGATTATTTATTAGTTAATGGGAAACTAGTGCCAATATTTTTCTTTAGCCAGTTCGCTATTTTAGAACAGAAATTTTCAAAAGGGGGTACACCTAAAATTTAAAATTATTCAAACAACGCATCGAAGCTTGAGAATACCCGAAAGATAAACTGAAATTCAAGATTATCTAAAAGGTACATTTCTTTTTAATTTTACACTAGGTTAACGTTACTTTTTCTCTTTTTTTTCTCATAAATTAAATTAATTTTTTTTTTTCTCTTTGTATGCCCGCACGATTTGATCACACTATTACGAGTTTAATTTATTTCATATAAGATCTAATGTGAATTGATTTCTCAGAGATCATGCTCTAATTAAATGTTAATATAGTATTGTAGTATCATCATAAAGGTTGAAATAAGCAATATTAGATGATACCATTAGATTTCTTATAGTCTTGAAAACTTATAGAATCTGAAATAAGTCCAATCGAATCTATCTGATCTCGGGCCAGCTCGCGTGTAGCCTAGCCCGGCAGCCTGGCGCCCAGTCAGAAGGAAGACGGTTTATGATCCCGGGCCAGCTCGCGTGTAGCCTGGCCCGGCAACCTGGCGCCCAATCAGAAGGAAGAGGGTTAGTGAATTGAACGAGCTCGTTAGGAAGGGGGCAAGCTGGCCTGGTCCCCCGGGCTTCTGCGTCAAGGCCCACATGGTTCAGTAGTAGTTTGATCCTGAGTCAAAGGGTCATGTTCTAAGACTCATCCAGGGTCGGCTCCCCGTCGACGCGTGGTGGCCCACGCTCCGGGGGTAAGCCCGAGCCGGAGGAGAAACTACCCAGTGCCCCAGTCGGCACCCTCATAGGCCCTCAGCCGGCCTCGTTACTCCGTGCCCCAGTCGGCACAATCACTCCCTGACACCGGACTACCAGAAGTTATACGGGGTCGGCGCGGGACCGAGGCCAGCCTGATCCCCAGTGGCGGATATCTCGCCGAGATATTGATCTTCCTGCCACTTCCTATCCCTCCCCCCGTACCTCGACCACATACATTGGTGTCAGGCCGAGCGGCGTCCAACGGCTCCAACCTTTAAGTTGACAGTGCCCCTTTCCTTGATTCAGCATGTGCCACTTTATCCTGCCACCCCTGGTTATGCATTACTCTATTCTCGCTATATGACAGCAGGTGGCAGGCGGGGCAGGAGCTGTCAGCTTCCCCGGCTATATAGGTTTCCTCACTCCGCATTTCCCAGGTACGCGCGATAGTGCAATTCCATACTGTTCTATTGCCTTCCATCGCCACCGTCGTGTACTGACTTGACCGTCGGAGTACCTGGCCGAAGACTTTTCCCGGCGGGTTCTAACGGTCCTTGTCTTGCAGGTTAGCGGCGGCCCAACTCGCTAAGCCACCTCAGCGACCTCATTCTCCCCGGAGGTTCACCCATCTGTAGGGGGCGTCCGACTCACTTCGCGATAGGATCAAATTTTGCGCTAGAAGGAGGGACACCAGTAGCCTGATCGGAAGTGGAGATGGCTGACCCCAATCAGATGACTGTGGAGGTCTCTCGTGAGGAGTATGAGATGTTAATGGTCATGCGAGCTCAGCAAAGGGCTTCTCAAAGGCCCTCGCAAGCTGACAGCCAGGGGCCTCAAGGCCAACAGCCAGTTGCACGTCGGACTTCGGGAGGACTAGGTAGACCCGTTAGGCCCGAGGGCGGCTCTGCACCTCCTCCTACGGCGGTCCCTCAAGAGCAAGGCGACGAGGCCCACTCGATGTCAGCAAAGGCCTCGGTTTCTAACCCGATGCGCGGGAGGCGGCTGGACAAGGGAAAGGCCCCGGCCGACCCTGCTTCAACCATGCAGGTACGCAGTCCTTTCGCCGCCTGGGTTTTGGAGGATCATGTGCCTTGTCACCTTCGTTTCTTCATCGTCCCTGAGTATGCGGGAACCACGGACCCAGAGGAGCACGTGATGAAGTTTGAGAGCGCATCTCTGCTTCATCAATATCCAGAAGGCGTCAAGTGCCGGGCCTTCCTGACCACACTCTCTGGCACGACCAAGAGATGGTTCGACCGATTCCCTGAGGGGTAGATCACTAACTTTGAGGGGTTCAAACGGGTGTTCCTGTAACACTTCCCTAGCAGTCGACGACACTACAAGACAAGCCTTAATTTGTTCGCCCTGAAGCAGGGGTCGAAGGAGACCCTCAGGGCTTATATCAAAAGGTTCAACGATATGGCGGTGGACGTGCCAACAGCCACTCAGGAAGTCATGGTTAGTGCGTTCTCCCAGGGTCTGCAAGATGGGGAGTTTTTCCGTGCATTGATCATGAAGCCCCCAAAGGACTTCGATAGCCTTCTCGGTAAGGCTGACAAATATACCCGCAAGCTCAACAAATCAGTGAAGACTTTCTCTGCTACCGAATCTGATCAGACCATGCTCAAACTGAAATTTGGCTCCGAATTCTTCAAGCTCTCTGTGGTGGCTTGCGATTTGGATTTGGGAGTGACCGAAACCTTCCAGGGAACCCCTCTGGTCAGCTCGGATGCAGTGGAAATGGAGCACAGCTGAGCTCGCTGAAATCGGATAGCAGACTGCCGAAACCTCGCGCAGCCTTGCTATTGAGCAAGAATCTAATCTGAAACTCACTGTTAACTCTCTTCACTAACCTAACCCTTGCTTTGATGATGAATTGAGGGATCGCGCCTCCTTGATGAAGAAATCTAGCTAAAACAGTGAAGAACAAAATGAAGGAGGAAGAACTGCGGCGGAGACGCGACAAGGAGAAGAACAGTGGAGTTTCTGATTAAATACTTATCAATGGACGGCTGTGATTGATTTGAGGAAATCCAACGGCTGATCTTGCTCTGATTGGAGCCAAACTTTGATGATGATGATTTGGGGTCAGGATCTACCTTGTGGTAGCTCGGACCCTCCAGATTTACAACGGATGGTCCAGATCAACTCAATCTGTGAATGGACGCTCTAGAGCCCTCCAAGCTTGATCCAACGGTTGATTTAGCTCTGATTGGAGTGAAACCTTCAGATCTTGATCATAGTGCTTGATCAACCCTAATCCTAGCTCGGATTGCTTCAGATCGTCCCGGATGGCTCAGATCTAGCCGCTCTTGAATCGGACGGCTCGGATTAATCGTAAGCTTGACAATTCGATCCGGTTCCACTTCCGACTCAAGTTTGACCCAATATGACCCAAGTCCATGAACCCTTCATGCCTACAAAAAATATATCAAGAATTTAGTGGCCAAATAATCCAATTTAATGCAAATTTGCAATTAAGTCCAAAATAAAGGTAAGTTCTAAAACCTAGGGCAATTTCACAATTAAGCAATAAAAACATAGGTCAAACATGGATTTTAGCAACTCAAATAATCAATAAAAATGGTACTTATCACCTATCTCGGTTTATCTCCCGATCGGCAGAGCGAGGGTTCCCTTTCTTCAAAGCCCTCCGCAAAGCTACTAAATTCCAATGGGATGCCGATTGTGACAAGGCCTTCGAAGAATTGAAAACCTACCTCGCTGAACTGCCTGTGTTGGCAAAACCGGAGGTAGGGGAGACTCTATATGTGTACTTGGCCGCATCAGCTGACTCGGTCAGCCTAGTTTTTGTTAAGCAGGAAGTGGCTGAACAGCAGCCTGTGTACTTCTTCGCCCATTTATTAAAAGGAGCCGAGTGCCGCTATACGACACTCGAGAGATTGATGTATGTGCTACTGTTGGGCGCTCGACGACTTCGTCCTTATTTCTTGGCACACCCTATCGTGGTATTGACGAACAGCAACCTTGGCCAAGTAGCCTCAAATCCTGAAGCATCGGGGCGACTGATCAAGTGGACTACCGAACTGAGTGAATATGATATTCAATACCAGCCTCGACCAGCTATCAAGGCTCAGGCTCTAGCCGACTTCTTGAGTGAGTTACATTCGGATGAGGTTGAAGAGGCATGACAGATATATGTGGATGGTTCGTCAGCTCGGTCGGGAAGTGGAATTGGTATTCTGATGGTCTCCCAGAGTGGAGAAAAAATGAACTTGTCCGTACGACAGGAGTATAAGGCTACAAATAATGAGACCGAATATGAGGCACTCATAGCTGGGTTGCAGGCCGCCAAGCATGTAGGGGCGGCTCGAGTGATACTCTACTCGGATTCTCAACTGGTTACGCAGCAAGTGGCGGGACGATTCAAGGTCAACAGTGATCGACTGCAGGCCTTCATAGAAGCCTATGAGAAGCTTAAGGCCGAATTCAAAGAAGTGCAAGTGAGAAAGATCCCACGGGAAGAGAACTTTAAGGCCGATGAATTGGCTAAACTAGCTAGTTCAGTTGGCTCATGGGTGCTTCCTCAGGCTGGCGGCCCGGCGCTGCTAGTCATGCAGATAGAAAGGCAGGCTGATTTAGAGTTAGAATCCGACTGGCGAACCCCGATCATCACATACCTCACCCGAGGAACCTTACCCGCCAACCGTGAGGAAGCTCGGTGGCTCAGGAAGCATGTGTCCAGATTCACCATGGTCGGCGACGCCCTTTACAAGAGATCGTTTTCTCGACCTCTCCTCAAGTGCCTAAACGAAGAGGATGCTGATTATGTCCTGAGGGAAATTCATTTGGGGATCTACGGATACCACGCTGGTGCTCGTGCCACGGCTCGGAAGGCGATAATGTCAAGATATTATTGGCCTACCCTGCAGAAAGATGCCAACGAGTTGGTTGCTAAGTGTCTATCCTGCCAGAAGCATCAATGTCTACCGCACCGACCCACGGAAGCCATGAAGGCGTCGGTGGTCTCTTGCCCTTTTGACCAGTGGGGCATGGACATTGTAGGGCCATTCCCGATTGCCGCCGCTCAGAAGAAATATTTGCTGGTGGCAATCGACTACTTTTCCAAGTGGATAAAGGCGGAGGCCCTATCGCGCATCACCGAACTGGCGGTAATGAAGTTCCTGTGGCGAGACATATTGTGCCGGTATGGGATCCCCCACAAACTTGTCTCGGATAATGGGAGGCAGTTCCAAGGCAGGAGGATACAAGAGTGGTGCGCGAAATACGGCATCAAGCAAGCCTTTACCTAGCTTACCCTCAAAGCAATGGCCAGACAGAAGTAGCTAATCGGGAGATTCTCAGAGGGTTAAAGACCAAGCTCGACCACGTTGGTGGAACATGGGTAGAGGAGCTCCCGAGCATCCTATGGGCCTTGAGGACCACTATCAAAGAAACAACTGGATGCACGCCTTTCCAGCTGGTTTATGGAACTGAAGCAGTGATCCCGGTCGAGGTCGGGTGCGAATCGGACCGGAGGGCGGCATATGATGACAATAATCCAGAAAGACGACGCCTGGAGCTGGACCTAGTCAACGAAATTAGAGACAGAGCAGCGGCTTGGATGTTCGTGTATAGGCAAAAGATGAAACAGAGGTATGACCGAAGGGTGCTGCCCAAAGCATTTCAAGTGGGCGACCTTGTCTGGAAAAAGAATCAAACCCATGGGAGATGTAAGCAAACAGGAGCCGTAATGGGAGGGGGACCCTTCAAGATTGTTCAAAAGCTCTCCTCGAGAGCCTATTACTTAGAAAATGAGAAGGGAAAAAGATTGGATCGACCCTGGAGTGTGATCCACCTTCAGCCCTATCGGGTAGCCAAGTGAAAAGTGATGATGTAAATGTAAAACACACCTGACAGTGGAAGAGCATGGACCTTACCCCGCTCCCAGATGTGCTGGACTCTCGAGCTAATAGCCCGCAGCTCGGTTGCTCAGTAAGAGGCGTGGCATCCCACGCTCCCTGAGTCTTGCCCGACAGTGTGTGCTATATTTCCCACAGCTCAGCTGCTTAGTAAGATGCGTGGCGTCCCACGCTCCCTGAGTCCTGCCCGACTGTGTGCGCCAATTTCCCGCAGCTCGGCTACTCAGTAAGACGCGTGGCGTCCCACGCTCCGAGAGTCTTGCCCGACTGTGTGTGTTATATTTCCCGCAGCTAGGCTGCTCAGTAAGACGAGTGGCGTCCCACGCTCCCTGAGTCCTGCCCGACTGTGTGAGCTAATTTCTCGTAGCTCGGCTGCTCAGTAAGACGCGTGGCGTCCCACGCTCCCTGAGTCCTACCCGACTGTGTGAGCTATATTTCCCACAGCTCGACTGCTAAGTAAGACGCATGGCGTCCCACGCTCCCTGAGTCCTGCCCGACTGTGTGCGCCAATTTCCTGCAGCTCGGCTGCTCAGTAAGACGCGTGGCGTCCCACGCTCCCTGAATCCTGCCAGACTGTGTGTGCTATATTTCCCGCAGCTCGGCTGCTCAGTAAGACATGTGGCGTCACACGCTCCTTAAGTCCTGCCCGACTGTGTACGTCAATTTCCCGCAGCTCAGCTGCTCAGTAAGACGCGTGGCGTCCCACGCTCCCTGAGTTCTGCCCGACTGTGTGTGCTATATTTCCCGCAGCTCGGCTGCTCAGTAAGACGTGTGGCGTCCCACGCTCCCTGAGTCCTGCCCGACTGTGTGCGCCAATTTCCCGCAGCTCGACTGCTCAGTATGACGCGTGGCGTCCCACGATCCCTGAGTCATGCCCGACTGTGTGTCCTATATTTCCCGCAGCTCGGCTGCTCATTAAGAAGTGTGGCGTCCCACGCTCCCTGAATCCTACCCGACTGTGTGCGCCAATTTCCCGCAGCTCAGCTGCTCAGTAAGACACGTTGCATCCCACGCTCCCTGAGTTCTGCCCGACTATGTGTGCTATATTTCCCGCAGCTCGGCTGCTCAGTAAGATGGGTGGCGTCCCACGCTCCCTGAGTCCTGCCCAACTGTGTGCGCCAATTTCCTGCAGCTCGGCTGCTCAGTAAGATGGGTGGCGTCCCACGCTCCCTGAGTCCTGCCCGACTGTGTGTGCTATATTTCCAGCAGCTCGGCTGCTCAGTAAGACGCGTGGCGTCCCACGCTCCCTGAGTCCTGCCCGACTGTGTGCGCCAATTTCCCGCAGCTCGGCTGCTCAGTAAGACGTGTGGCGTCCCACGCTCCTTGAGTCCTGCCCGACCGTGTGTATTATATTTCCCGCAGCTCGGCTGCTTAGTAAGACGCGTGGCGTCCCACACTCCCTGAGTCCTGCCCGACTGTGTGCGCCAATATCCCGCAGCTCGGCTGCTCAGTAAGACGCGTGACTTCCCACTCTCCCTGAGTCTTGCCCGACTGTGTGCGCCAATTTCCCGCAGCTCGGCTACTTAGTAAGACGCATGGCATCCCACGCTCCCTGAGTCCTGCCCGACTGTGTGTGCTATATTTTCCGCAGCTCGGCTACTCAGTAAGACGCGTGGCGTCCCACGCTCCCTGAGTCCTGCCCGACTGTGTGGGCCAATTTTCCGCAGCTCGGCTGCTCAGTAAGATGCGTGACGTCCCACGCTCCCTGAGTTCTGCCCAACTGTGTGTGCTATATTTCCCGCAGCTCGGCTACTCAGTAAGACGCGTGGCGTCCTACACTCCCTGAGTCCTGCCCGACTGTGAGCGCCAATTTCTCGTAGCTCGGCTGCTCAGTAAGACGCGTGGCGTCCCACGCTCCCTGAGTCCTGGCCGACTATGTGTGCTATATTCCCCACAACTCGGCCGCTCAGTAAGACGAGTGGCGTCCCACGCTCCCTGAGTCCTGCCCGACTGTTTGCGCTAATTTCCCGCAGCTCGGCTACTCAGTAAGACGCGTGGCGTCCCACGCTCCCTGAGTTCTGCCCGACTGTGTGTGCTATATTACCCGCAGCTCGGCTGCTCAGTACGACGCTTGGCGTCCCACGCTCCCTGAGTCCTGCCCGACTGTATGCGCTAATTTCTCGCAGCTCACCTGCTCAGTAAGACGCGTGGCGTCCCACGCTCCCTGAGTTCTGCCCGACTGTGTGTGTTATATTTCCCACTGCTCGGCTGCTCAGTAAGACGTGTGGCGTCCCACGCTCCCTAAGTCCTGCCCGACTGTGTGCGCCAATTTCCCACAGCTTGGCTGCTCAGTAAGACACGTGGCGTCCCACGCTCCCTGAGTTCTGCCCGACTGTGTGTGCTATATTTCCCGCAGCTCGGCTGCTCAGTAAGACACGTGGCGTCCCACGCTCCCTGAGTCTTGCCCGACTGTGTGCGCCAATTTCCCGCAGCTCGGCTTTTCAGTAAGACACGTGGCGTCCTACGCTCCCTGAGTTCTGCCTGACTGTGTGTGCTATATTTCTCGCAGCTCGGCTGCTCAGTAAGACACGTGGCGTCCCACGCTCCCTGAGTCTTGCCCGACTGTGTGCGCCAATTTCCTGCAGCTCGGCTGTTTAGTAAGACGCGTGGCGTCCCACGCTCCCTGAGTTCTGCCCGACTGTGTGTGCTATATTTCCCGCTGCTCGGCTGCTCAGTAAGACGTGTGGCGTCCCACGCTCCCTGAGTCCTGTCCGACTGTGTGCGCCAATTTCCCTCAGCTCGGCTGCTCAGTAAGACGCGTGGCGTCCCACGCTCCCTGAGTCCTGCCCGACTGTGTGTTCTATATTTCCCGCTGCTCGGCTGCTCAGTAAGATGTGTGGCGTCCCACGCTCCCTGAGTCCTGCCCGACTGTGTGCGCCAATTTCCCGCAGCTCGGCTGCTCAATACGACGCATGGCGTCCCACCCTCCCTGAGTCCTACCCGACTGTGTGCGCCAATTTCCCGCAGCTCGGCTTCTCAGTAAGACACGTGGCGTCCCACTCTCCCTAAGTCCTGCCCGACTGTGTGTGTTATATTTCCCGCAGCTCGGCTGCTCAGTAAAATGCGTGGCGTCCCACTCTCCCTGAATCCTGCCCGACTGTCTGCGCCAATTTCGCACAGCTCGGCTGCTCAGTAAGACGGTGGCATCCCACGCTCCCTGAGTCTTGCCCTACTGTGTGCGCTAGTTGGGTTTGCAGATGCTTAACCTCCCTCTCGGCCTTAGCCCGCGCTGAGCTCTGGGCTAGGAGAGACATAGAGATGCCAAGGCAGTCTCCTACGAACTGCAAAAAGGAACACCGTTCTTAGAAGTCAGGGATAAAAGATGCAGTAGAAGACCTAGTTCATCTGTACATACCTGAGTGGCTTTAAGGAAAAAGGCATCGGTTTTGTTATGGGAGCCCCGAGAGTAAGACTCCTCGAACCCCTGTATATAGTGGTCGGCTACCGACCCATACAGGCGCAGATCCTGGTTTTGCTCGGGCAGCTCGCCCGGGGGCATCTTCAAGTGGCGGTCCGCTCGAGTGGCCACCAAGAGGTGTTGGTGCAGGCAGCACCTAAGTCGAACCTGGGTTTTGATAATGACAAAGGGTTCAAAAGTTAAGATGTTATGTTAGTCTAACATGATCACTAAGTGTACAGGAAAAGAAGCCCTAGGTACACTAGGCACGAAGTCCTGGTCAAGGACTGGGCACGAAGCCCTGGCAAGGAGCTGGGCACCGAAGACCTGCTCGGAAGGTGGGCACGAAATCTTGGTCAGGTGCATCAAGCAAAAGACCAACCGGAGGAGCCGGTTGGCAAAAGGTAAACTCTCCTAAGAGGAGTGGGTAAGGACGCGTTCCCCGTCGAGGGACAGTA